>CM069457.1:17567385-17627729 GCA_035610835.1 Ophiura sarsii | reverse complement strand
ATGATTTTTAAAATGCATGCAAAAACAATGGCATTTAATCACTTAATTATTTGGAAAGTTAAGTCAAGACTGTCCTGAGTTAATACCTTGGATTCTCTACGTCGTAATATTAATAATACGAAGGGCATTCGTATACTAGACCGGTACCTATAACTACGTGTGTGTATTCAATTTGTTTAGTGTCTGCAATTTGTCGCCATGCTATTCTAGTACTACCGGTCGCGATACATGGGGTATGGGTTATGCATTCCCTCTTTCCATGGGTACTCGGGCAAGAAGGATATATAATAGGAGGGGACACTTAGCTCATTTGCATATTTGCTCATTAATATGATTAACCCCGTGAACCCAGTCAAAGGTCGCAGATAACGCCCTCTGGAGAGTCGAAGGGACTTTTCTATTGTTCTCTAATGACAGCGTTGGGACAGCGCATGAAGTTTCTTGTACAGAGTTGGCGATGAGCGATTGAGAAGTATAACAAAAGCATACATAAACAGATCGTAACATGAATAATGCAATGCAACAGGTCACACAACGTTCAGTCGAGCGACCGTATAAACAGTATACAAGATGCCATTTATTGTGTTCGAAATGTCAACGTTTTTACCATTCTTTCCAAAATAAGGAGTATAATCATATTACAAACACATTTTGTGCGAGAGTAACATATAAATATGGTTTAAAATGTCCAAAATGGCACGATAAAAATCCGTTCGTTATAAATAAAAGAATCAATGGTTAAATGATAAAACTGACACAATTACACTCGTCGATCTCTGTGGCGTGCATACGTTGGCCATATCGTTTGCAATCGGCAATCACGGGTTCGAATCTCCGTGTGTTCGTTGTTGTTTTCTATTTTTTTGTTTTTTAAAAAAACAAATTAAACTTGATTGTGGATGTATGTAACATCATTTTTATGTCAATTTTTATAATTTATAAAGGCCGCCAATGCTTTTATAGTTTTTTTCTATTCTTGTTTAAATCTATTTTTCTATCTATCATTTATCTCTGGATTTATTTAACTTTATAATCTAAACACATTTAAATGCGTACAACAATATATTATTGCTCGATGATAAGTGATTGAAGTTGAGTTCACTTTGATAATGATAGCAACACTTGTTGTAAAACCATTTTACCAGTGTGCCCAACCATTTCTCCTTTGCACACTTTGTTTAAAATACATTCAGAGATGTCATTTTTATAGCTTGTTATAGCTAGGCTAATATACAACTGTAAGCTATTTGGATATACACAAAGCAAACACATTTCCAAAACAGGCCATAGCCAATCGTACAACATGAGAAAGGAGACCGTTTATACCAATGTTAAATCTACCATGATTACCATTTTTTTAAATCTGTACAACCGATGAATTTCTAGAAAATCTTTGGTAGTGGGTACAACTTCATTTCAAGAAAGTTAGTTCTTGTACCAAATTTAGCTAGCTTTAATAAACGAATTGGGAGACGCAATATTCATGTCGAAATACCGTATATGTGGAAAGGCAATCAGACAACTATTGATAGACGCGATTAAGTCTTGTACCTTTGAAAGGTGATTACGGGCACGTATGAGTAAAGTGGATTCCCTCTATAATGAACCAAAATTTTAATTTCAGTGCCAAAGATCTTGAAAAAGGTTACAGGGGACATTCTCATTTCGACGATGCTCCTATGCGTAGGTCAACTGAAAGCCCGGTCCGATGGTAGACTCCGAATCTAATCTTAGGAGATATGTACACATTTTCTCATAATACTTTATGCTGCTACCGCTTCCAATCATTAGATTGTTATAGCATATGCACGGCGCAAAGTGCACGGTGTCTCATTTAGGCCCACAGGCCGGGCGGGCTAGAGAAGTGCTCAGAACCGGGACTATTAACAATACACTCAATTTAAAAAAAATTAAACACCGGATTCTACTGTCGCTCTGTTACGGTCGTATAGTCGGCCCCCGGATTCCACGTCACTCTGTTGCAAGTAAGTGTAGGCCCTATATTCGCCACAACATGTGGGCACTACCACCATAGTTTTATTGACTGTACATCATGCCTTTCGTCGGTATACAACTCGGACTTTTTACTGTCTGATAAGTCCACCCCTCCCCCTCCCTATGGCCCTGTTTAAAGCTGGCTACGCTACTGATTCGCGCATGTTGGATGTGCCGGCCCGCCGCGCGCCAGTGGTCCGCATTGCGGCGCGTTATTGGTCACTCTCGATCATAGTTCGGCGTGGCCCCTCGCTACACGGCTCGATCCTCATGGCGGCATTATTATCACATCAAACCACTTCTGGATGTTATCATCGATCAAATTGCCGGCTGCTTTAGTCAAAATAAATATTATATACCAAGGGGATATACAACTGTCACTGGATATACCCACTTTGCCTATCTGTGATATACCATTGAAAAACCGTCAACGCCTGAATCTTTTCCGTGAACTTTTCCTGATTGGGCTTTTTCACCCCAAACTGGCCGGAGCCCGGGGGTTAGATCTACGGTTGATTAGCGCATTACAAGAAGTTGTGTCACTTGCCATGCAGCACATACTCATTAGGCATTTGTCCAAAATTTTAGTGGACAAATCCAAAGCGATCGGACGCATGCGTAGAAAAAAATGTTGTCCCCTTGACTCTCCAGAGGGCATTTTTCGATATTCAGAAGATGGCGGACATAGGTTCGTGTGACGAATATTCTAGGTGAAATTCGATGTGGGAACGCTCGGACTGTAGGGAACGATGATATTTCTGACTTCAACAGCGCCAGGGCATCGTTCGGGGACCGTTTGATTATCACTCAGGTCGTGTCAGTATGAAATTAGGTAAAACACTCCGACATAACATTGAAATCAACGGAGATTCAAAGATTACGGCCGTTCGTGTCCACTATGGTCTGGTACTTTTCATTTTCGACCTCACAAATGACGTATATTCATTGATATGATTATTCATTGTATATTCATGTACGTCGATGCTTTCGGCGATTCGAACAATAGAGTGGCAGGGGCCTGACTCGGGTCAAGCCTATTGATCAGGTTGAAGCTCTCGATTCCATGGAAATGGAATTGTATCCATAATTCAAATTCCATTCATGTCAGTGTTTCGTCATAGCAGGGACGGTTCCCTGATCATAGAGAACTGTTGCAGTTATGTGTACTTTTAAAAATGCAGCTAGTGTCGTTTTGTCCCGAGTTTTGTACGGTAACTAATATAAATTACCAAAGAAGTAGACTGTCCCAAATTCCGATCGATGCCTAAAGTACATAAAATGTTTTCATCATCAAAATCAATAGTGATGGGATTTAGGTCTGTCATTTTCCTGGCATCGTCTTATATTAGACATTCATTAATAATAATTATTGATCATGAGTATCGGATTTATCAAACTCAAGAGAGGGGGGGGGGGGGGGGGGGGGGGGGGGGGTAGGGTCAAAAAATTTCGCACGGTCAAAAAATTTCGCACGGTCACAAATTTTCGCACGGTCAGAACATTTCGCAGCCCAAAAAGCACAACAATCAACAAATAATGCCCAATCCTCAGTGTTTTCGGCCTAGGCACTATTTTTTTTCCTTATGCGAATTTTTAGCGACCCGGTGCGACGAATTTAGCGTCCCGATATTTGGAGCCAGGGGGGGCAACTTGCCCCCCCTGCCCTAGACTATCTCCACCAGTCCCCCAACGTCGGCCCGCATTATCTTTTGTGCGCATGCGTTGGCCTTGTTGAGGGGACTGGCTCCATTACCGTTTTTTTCGTGCCGGGGGTGTATTTCACTAACGTTTGCGACTCGACGTACAGGCTAAATACAGTACGTACCACTCAAAATCGATCGTAAATTTACGACGAGTCGTAAATCACTTTCACTAAAACTGTGCGTGCTGTATACCGTACGTAAGTCCGCGTAACGCGCTGAAGACAGTACGTGAATCTACGGATACCCTAGGGGGTATACGTAGCGGTACGTACTGTGTGAAATAAGTTATTTATAGGTTTTAAAAGAGGAGAGGGTAATATTCTGGGTGGGGGTAATTTTGGCGCGTTTTTAAGCCAATTTGTAATCGGAGTTTTCTGTAAGATGTTTTGTGTTTGAAATAATGTAGTGGCAGGATAGGGATAGTATAGTGGCAGTATAGGGAGAGCTACTAATATCAATGTTTAAATATTGCCCTATTTGTCATAGAAAACCTTTATAAAATTGATAACAATTAATGCCATTACTTTTGCTCACTCTTTCACCATTTAATAGGCCTAAATTAATTTTGTCATTGCCATTTAAATGACTGCAAAAAAAAGATCAAATGAATCAAGTTTCATTCATTTTGAAAGCCTATAATGAGCCAGCGATTGATACTTAGATTTAGGAACCCAGAATCCCAGATGGAATAGTAAAAGAGGGGCACATTTAAATATAATCAAGCTTATACGATTGATTGAAGAAAACAAGATATATAAATGTTGCACTTTCATTTATTGGTATCATTTTTGTGGGAGCATTTTACAGCCGTGAACGCATTAACAGAGGATGAAGCCCTCGGAGACACTCAAATGGATAGCCTACGCTTTATGTAAGGCCGGTCGTTGTGATGCCACTTTCGAACACTAGTATGGGGCACTGCATGGGTTAGATAGAACAAACGCCCCGCTCACCCCAAAAAAGATTGCAAAAGTGGTCATTGGCAGTGGCGTAAATTTGTTGTTAGATAACTCATTTGGCCCATTCAAACACCAATCGCACCGATTTTAATCAAATTTAACTAATTTTCTAAGGATTTTTGTTTCACATTGACAATTTTTAATGGTAAATTACATCACGTGTTAAATCTGCGCCTATTGTGGCGCAAATTTTGGGACATTTTGAAAAAATTACCCATTCATATAACACATTTTGCATTAAAAATGGGTCACTGATCATATTTAGCCTAATAAATCATAAACATACGCAGAACATTCGAGGGGGGGGGGGGGGGGGGTATATCATAGGCCATCCTCCTGCATTTACGCCTATGGTCTTTGGGAGACAAAGACATTTTCAAAAATACGGGGCATTGGGCAAGAGTGGTTACAAAATTAGGTGAAAGCCAGGCTGGACTAGGGTGGTCTTAACAATCTTGTATATGTAACCTCAATATACGGGAATGTCCCTCCCGGTGAATAAGGCTAAAACTGTACATATAACGACTCAACAAGGAATATGGTTTGAAAATAAGAATTAAATGATGAGCAAACACAATCATTTGGTTGTCTATCAGTTGGTACTTGTGTGTATTTTATTCTAGTTCACAACGAATCCCCATATTCAATTTCAATAATTTCAACGAAACAAGCATGTAACAGCAAATAGATAAACAATGACTCAAACGGTAACTTAACGAAAATAAAAACCTAAAAAAACCCCTAATTTTGCCGCACCCGATGAAGACTTGAAGCCGAGTCATCGAGTCCTTGAGTATTGGGATTCGAGTCGAGTCAGAGTCCTTGAAAAAGGACTCTAGTCCGAGTCCTACAACACTGTTCAGTAGATAATGCAATACTACTGTAACACTACATGGGTATATTCAGTAGATAAGACAACACTATATGGGTATCTTCAGTAGATAAGACAATACTACATATTGTTATCTTCAGTAGACACAAGAAAACATATTTCTATCTTCAGTAGATAACACTACATATTATTATTAGTATCATCAGTAGATAACACAATACTACATATGTCATCTTTTGAAAACAGCATATACTAGGCATTGCTATCTTCAGTAGATAGCACAATATTACATATTGTTATCTTCAATAGATAATGTAATACTGAATATTGTTATCTTTTGTAGATAGAACACTAGATATTGCTATATATTAAGTAGAACAATAATAGTAATATTTATATCTTCAGTGCATACCACAATATTCATGTTACCTTCAGTAAATAGCATATACTAGATATTGCTATCTTCAGTAGATAGCACAATACTACATATTGCTATCTTTAGTAGATAGCAAGCACAGTTGCTATCTTTAGTAGTAGCACAGTACTGTGTGTCTATCTTCAGTAGAAAGCACAATACTACATTATTATAATCTTCGGTAGATACCACAATACTACATATTGATATCTTTAGTAGATAAAGCACAAAACTACATATTGCTCTCTTCTGTAGATAGCACAATACTACATATTGTTATCTTATCATAGCCCAGTACTACATACTGCTGTCTTCTGTAGAAAGCACAATACTATTGTTATCTTCAGCAGATAATACATTACTTCATGCTATCTTCAGTAGATAGCACAGTACTACACATTGTTATCTTCAGTAGATAACACATTACTACACATTCTTATATAGTGGGTGTGGTTTTGGATGTCAGCAGGCAATTTGCTTGTTTTTTGGCTGATTTTCAGCCGAAGCACCCATACATTATGAGACAGTCATGTGTTATCTACTGAAGATAACAATGTGTAGTACAGTGCTATCTACTGAAGATAGCATGAAATAATGTGTTATCTGCTACACATTGCTATCTTCAGTGGAGAGCACATTACTACATAATGTTATCTTCAGATCAGTAGATAGCACAACACTACAGTGTTATCTACATGTTGTTATCTTCACAAAGCCCAGTACTATATACATAATGTTGTCTTCTGTAGAAAGCACAACACTTGTTATCATCAGTAGATAGCACATTGTATATAGTTGTCTTCAGGAGCTAAAATACTTCACATTGTTCAACATTGTTCAACCAATCCAGTAGATAGCACAATTAAATACCACATATTTAGATAGCACAATAAATACAACATTGTTATCAGGAGATAATACAATATATTGTTATCTTCATGAGATAGCACACTACTACATATTGTTATCTTCATTAGATAATACAATACTACATATTTTTAAATCTTCAGTAGATAACACAATATATTATATATTGTTATCTTCAGCAGATAGCATATTTAGAGAATAAAACATAGTTCTTAGCTGTTTTGCTATAGACGATGGTCTTATAATGTATAGGCTGTACCATATTTGGAGTCGTGTGTGGTCGCCGCAGGCGGCCATACACGACATCCCCATCGTCTATAGCAAAACAGCTAAGAACTATGTTTCATCGCTGCGTTATACCCACAACGCATACGGCGGCGACTTTGTGTAGGGCACGCTAACGCGATGACGCGTTGATCATACGCGCTGAAGGTATTATTTTTCGAATGAATTAAACCCCGCCCCAACCTATGCACCATTGTCTCATAATGTATGGGCGTGTCGGCTGAAAATCGGCCAAAAACCAATCAAATTGCCTGCTGACATCTAAAACCACACCCACTATATAGAATACAACATATTGTTATCTTCAGTTGATAGCACAACACTACATATTGTTATCTACATGAGAAAGCACAATACTACATATTGTTATCTTCAGTAGATAATAACATTCTACATATTGTTATCTTCAGTAGATAATAACATTCTACATATTGTTATCGTCAGTAGATAATAACATTCTATATATTGTTATCTTCAGTAAATAGCACAATAAATACAACATTGTTATCTTCAGTACATAACACATTGTTATATTCAGTAGATAATAACATTCTACATATTGTTATCTTCAGTAGATAGCATAATAAATACAACATTGTTATCTTTGTCAGTAGAAAGCACAATATATATTACATGTTGTCATCTTTATGAGATAGCACATTACTACACATTGTTGTCGTCAGTAGATAATAAAATACTACATATTGTTATCTTCAGTAGATAGCACATTACTATATGTTGTTATCTTCAGTGGATAGCACAATACTACATATTGTTATCTATGAGAAAGCACAATACTACATATTTTTATCAGTAGATAATAACATTCTACATATTGTTATCTTCAGTAGATAATAACATTCTACATATTGTTATCTTCAGTAGATAGCACAATAAATACAACAACATTGTTATCTTCAGTAGATAACACAATACTACATATGAGACCTGTCACCACAAAATGAGCGTTAAGTCGCCAGTGTGCATTAGGAGATATGGTCCAATGAACATGCCAAAAATCAATAGAAAACAAAGACATTTTGCAACTTCAATTTGAATTTTGACAGGGAAAACATTGAGCAATTGTGACATGTTGCATATCATTTTAAAGCTTGTTTCCTGAGTATTCCGAATCTGGAGAAACCTCAACATTAAATTTTCCGACTTAACTCTCATTTCGTGATGACAGGTCTCATATTGTTATTGTCAGTAGATAGCACAATATATATTACATGTTGTCAGCTTTATGAGATAGCACATACTACATTTTGTTGTCGTCAGTAGATAATAAAATACTACATATTGTTATCTTCAGTAGATAGCACATTACTACATGTTGTTATCTTCAGTAGATAGCACAATACTACCTATTTTTATCCTCAGTAGATAATAAAATTCTAAATATTGTTATCTTCAGAAGATAATACAATCTACCTATTGTTATTGTCACAATAAATATTACATATTTTTATCTCATGGAATAAAACATTACTACATATTGTTGTCATCAGTAGATAAGTGCAATACTACATATTGTTATCTTCAGCAGATTTCACAATACTACATATTGTTATCTTCAGCAGATTTCACAATACTACATATTGTTATCTTTAGCAGATATCACAATACTACATATTGTTATCTTCAGCAGATATCACAATACTACATATTGTTATCTTTAGCAGATAGCACAATACTACATATTGTTATCTTCAGCAGATAGCACAATACTACATATTGTTATCTTCAGCAGATAGCACATTACTACATATTGTTATCTTCAGCAGATAGCACATTACTACATATTGTTATCTTCAGTAGATATCACAATACTACATATTGTTATCTTTAGCAGATAGCACAATACTATACATATTGTTATCTTCAGTAGATAGCACAACACTACATATTGTTATCTTCAGCAGATAGCACAATACTACATATTATCTTCAGCAGATAGCACATTACTACATATTGTTATCTTCAGTAGATAGCACAATACTACATATTGTTATCTTCAGTAGGTAGCACAATACTCATTGTTATCTTCAGTAAATTGCACAATAACACATATTGGTATCTTAGCACATACTACATGCCATCAAGGGTATGAATGTGACATAAGAGCGTATTTGCTATCTTCGGTAGCACACACTACATTGATTATAGGTCAATAAATGCGTATATGTTGTTTCGAGAGAAATTAGACAAATCAATGCACGCGCGCTGATGTTGATGTGTGAATAATGGCACGACCCCGAAGGGGAGTGCTATTGTGAGCATATCAACATTTGCGCAACAAAACGCGCACTGCGTGATTTGAACGGCGCACACGCGGAGTGCAGTGGACACTTTCAATGCACTCCGCGTATTTGTAATTCCTGCTTCCTGATTGGTTCAACACTACATAGAGTGTATGAATATCTTCCGTTAACAGCACACACAGCATATTGCTATCATTATTAAAAATAGCAGTAGCGGCACTTTTAGGGGGGGGGGCATGAAGAATAAAATTACGCTAAAATTGGCAAATGTTGTTTAATTCTAACTAATATGGTATAAAAAAATTGCCATTTTATGCTAAAATTGTCAAATTTTGTCTAATTTTAACTAAATTGATTTTTTAAGGGGAAAATTGGGGGGGGGGGGGGGCAAACAATTATAAGGGGGGAGCTAAATAGAACATATCACATACATGATCTTCAGTAGACATTACATTCCACATGTTGCTATTTTCGGCAGATAGAACGCAGGTGGGTTTTGTATTTATATCAAAATGAAAAAAACACCCTTTTATTTTAACATTATCTACTCTTCTTCTGGAGATATCAATTCATAATGTATGCTAATTATGACAGAAATATAAATATGTTGATTAGTGATTATACGAATTTATAGCTGAATTTTATATGAAATAACATAGTTTGAAGCAATTCTATTACATTGTGTTATTGCCAGGAAACTATTAACCATTTATATCAGAATGGTTCCATGCCTATGCTACCTCTTGGATAATGCTTTTACATCAAACGCATGGATCATGTTCCGAACACCACCATTTATGACATGACCAAGACAGAGCCTCTTATCAACCGTGTAAAAAGTCGCCAGCTGAGATTCCTTGGACATATTCTCTGTCTCCCTGATGAAGAGCCTGCTAGAATGTATGTCACTTACATACCAACACATGGCCTAAGGAGACCTGGTCGTCCAAGCACATCATACTTGAAGTACATACAGCGCTTACTTGGTGACAATGAAGGCATGTTTCAAGAACGTCAGATAGCCACTCTTGCTACAGACCGCCGTGCTTGGAGAAAACTTGTGGTCGCCTGCTCCGCAGCCGAAGGATGATGATGATGATGATGGTTCCATGTCCATGGTTTTTCAATTAAATTTGGTTGTCCTCTATTTATTGAAATAGTCTGTTGTTTCCGTTTGCAGTAAAAGTTGATGCTTCCTGTTGTATCAAGTTGTTTGAGTGTGACAATCCTTTAGTAGAAATGGTACATGGAATCCAACTTCACACAAGATGCTGTAAATTAAAACATTGAGACAAATTATTTTATATTTAGGGAGAGTTTATAACATTTGGAGGGGGCATTATTAGAGAAAGCTATATTTTATAATCTCTTTTAACTAGTCAGCATAGGTAACTTAGCATAGGTAAATTAGGATATTTAGAGGAGTCTTTCAATCTGATTAAAAACATAACACTTTGTGAAGTCTGCAAGATTTTAAATTCCAAACAGCATTTTTTGTGACTCTGATCTACACTTGACTTTAAAGGCACTTCCCTCTCTCTCTCTCTTTCTCACAAAATGACAGAGTTTCTTCCATATTTTTCAAAATTATTGAGTTTTCCCTAATCCCTGCCCTCAAAGCAGGGATGTTCAATTGTATTCCTAAATCAAGCATGTGCAACCTTTTCTACCACCTGGGCCTCATAGTGATTTTGAGATCCATTTACGGGCCGCAGTGATTGTCAAACATTCCAAAACACGTCCAGAGGAGGGGTAATAGGGGGAGGGGAAGCTTAGGAAGAAAAAATGAGGATGAAATGACAACAAATACTAATATTTTGTTCAATGAAGAAATAATCCTCAGTCCATTGCTCATTGAATACCCGCTTTTCTTCGTGTAATTTCGTCTTTTTACTCGCTGTTGCTGCTGCAAGCGCCATTTTAACCAGGGAATTTAACACGCAATCACACCTCGAATTTACTAAATGCAGCGCGTCACCCTACTAATTATAAGGGAGCGCACAACTAAATCAATCCGCCATTTGAGTAACCTAAGGAGTTTCAGTTAAATCGGGCTGCATCAATGGGAATTTTGGGATTGCTTCACGGGCCGCAGATTAGAGGCCGGCAGGCTGCAGGTTGCACCCGCTTGTCCTAAATATTAACATTTACCTTACACATGTTATGACTTATGACTTGCTTCTGATTTGAGCTATTGCAGGGTTTCTTGGTGGGATATTCAAACATGAAAATGATATGTGTGCATTGTAAATTGCAAAATCTCTTTTCCTCAAGGACAACAGGTATATTGGGTTGAATGGGTTGTGCAGTAAAAAGATTCACCCAAAGACAAAAAGAAAATGCCATTGACGTCATGTTTTCACAAAGTTAGTTATTCTTGCAATGTTATTAAGAAGTTTCAACTTGATTTTGAAAACAATATGGCTTCTTTCCACTATTGCAGTTTACTTACCCTGTACATCTATCTGCACTATGTAAGGTAATTTAGTATTGTTTTATGGTTTCCTGAGGTGAATTCAATAAATGCATATCATTTGCTGTTGCTCGCAAGTTGGAGGTTAAATTATATTTTATAAACAAAAAGCCGTACACTTACAAGATGGAGATTCTGTATTGCAATAGGATTGCTCTTTCCACTAGGTTCCTGTTGCCACGGTGCTGACCTAGTATAAAAATAATATAGTACCAAATTATTAATAGAGATATAATTTGTTCATACCCATAAAACGAATAGTTTGCCAATAGAGTTAAGCATTAGTTTCATTAGGCCAAAGGGCAGCACACAGTAGGGGTGATCATTTTCTTCAGTAGGGGTCCCAAGAATATAATTTATTGTTGTAATTCTTTTGAACCCTAAACGAAAGCAAATAATTGTATGACCCCCTAACACAGATGATGATTTTTCTATGACACCTCCCCCCCACACCCCACACACACATAATCAAATCTGTATATATAAGGATAAGGTCTATTAGTCACTGTCATAATGGTATATTATGGACAAACTCAAACTATTTCACACGTGTGTTTTGTTGTTTTTCGCGGAGCTGCGTCTACTCCAGGTGCATGAATTGTGCGAACTAAAGTGCAACATGCGACCATTGTCATTAAATTCGGAGCATTTTTGAGAATTTGACCCCTGTACAAGACAGACCATGTGTGTGTAACTTTGGCCCACATGCGAAAAAACTTATTCAAAACCTACTTGGATGATAAGATGTTTCAACCTTTGTTAATAATTA
This sequence comes from Ophiura sarsii, assembly GCA_035610835.1. Lineage (NCBI taxonomy): Eukaryota > Metazoa > Echinodermata > Ophiuroidea > Amphilepidida > Ophiuridae > Ophiura > Ophiura sarsii. The sequence goes on along the minus strand of CM069457.1, from coordinate 17,615,167 downwards.
AGGTTTCTTACAGTTCATTGAAGTCTTTTAAAACCACAACAACACATTTCTATGAACATTTACATATTAGAATGTATTATTAATACCAAAAACACCCAAAAATAAACAAATTGTAAAACTATAGGTAAACATTCCAAATAAACAAGGTAAATCATTTAATTTGAGATTGCATGTTTCGACATTTTACAAGCATTGACAAATAAATTGGGCTGTACATTTTGAAAATTGATTTAAAAAAAAAGAAATCTGATATACTTTAAAAAACATGGGCCAAAGTTACCTCACTTTTCGCTTCTTTTTTCAGTAAATGCGGGTCCGTGTCATAATGAAGAATGTAAATGAAAACTAATTGGGTATTGTTTTGTCATAGGTAAATTATCTGTCCAATCACAAAATAAAAGTTGGTGAATACAACCACCATGTGGGTGAGGCAGTTGCAATTTGACGGGAAAAATAAATATCATAAAAATACCTTTAACAAAATAATAATAATCTGCAGGGTGGTGTGTTTAGATCTAGTTCCAGATACACACATAATTATGTTGCAAGGTAAATATGTTGTTTTTAATTATACCAAATTAAAAAATGTCAATAAAACTGTTTTCAAAATTTGACAAATAAACTTTTTTTTGTGGGCCAAAGTTACCCATCAAGGGTCAAAGTATCCCAATACCCCATTCTTGCATTCTATGATACTGTTTTCAATGGGTTGATTTGCATAGCGCAGTTGCTCGCAAGTGGGAGGTTATATTACATTTTTCATGAACAAAAATGCACTTACAAGTTTGGATCCTGTATGTTGCAATATGATTGCTGTTTTCATCTGTTGCAAAGGTTCTCGTTCCCACAGGTACTGACCTAGTATATAAAACATAAAAATGAGGGATATATTATATAATTTATAATCTCTTACTACATGTACCTCAAACTCATGCTGCCACATTTACTACAAAACAAGACAACACTTAGAAATGTGATTGCCCATAAACCCCACACTTGTTATTTTTGTCGGATTTCTGCATAAGAACCATAAGCACGAGATCGCTAGAATGGGATACTTTCGTCCCTAAGGATTAGGCCAAGTAAAAACATAAAGTTGTTTCTTGTCCCATTGCGCATCCTTTTTCAGGAATTCTGTATTAATCTTGTTTCTTTATGTCTTCCATAAATTCTTCTATATTTAAAAAGCTGACATCTTGGTAATATATTTACTTTTATAAGTCCAATGAGCCTTTTAAAAAAAGTAGGTTTTGTGTTACCCCCAGCCCCCCTTCTTATCCACATGAAACATAAGATTTTAGAATAGCCTCTTCCTCTTTAAGTTACACAACCAATCACTATGCAATACCATGCTGGTAATGGTGATTTTGCATTGTTCATTTTTTTGTAAAGGAAAAAAATGTCCTCATCCTCCTTTTTTCCAAAATTTAGGACGAGAAACTAGTTTTTATTTTTATTTGGCCTTACTTTGTCCCAGTGGCGTTATGTAGGGTCTTTAATTTTAGGTAAGAAGGAACTTGAAACAACTTAATCATTTGGTAGATTGATAGCACTTGTCTTGGCTTATAAAGACTGCAGTAGTATAGTAATGCACTTATCAATTGCAAGCACGGTGGGGGGGGGGACCAGGGACTATAGTCTATTTGGCCATCACGAGACAGTGACGTAACTGTCTATTCTGCTAATTGCAGCACATAACGCGCGCACCTACTTGCACACGAGCGTTGAAAAACGGAAGATACATATGTGTGTGTAAAAGCTGCGCCAGTTACGTCACTGTCCAGAGGAAGCCAAATAGAGTATAGCAGGGAAAGGCCGGACGTACAAATACATGCAAATGTGACATCCCTGGTAACATTCATGCTCATGCACGGTCCCCGCAGGGCGGGGATAAAGTGTATAGTCCCATCTATGTGTTATTGGGCTTATTCCGTCAAGCGCATCGCATCTCTAGCTTATGTATGTAGCTACGCCCGGGGGTACATTTGTGTAGTGTACCCTAGCGTACGTTTCCGCTACACGCCTGGCTAGCGGTGGGGGGGGGGGGGGGGGGGCAGCTTGCATGTCCCTTACACTCTCCCGCAAAGCCAGGCACATTTTTGTGTACATGTTCGTGTACAGTCCCTGTATGGTCCCTGCCATGTCCCGGTCCCTGGGAGCCAGGCAATTTAATAAGTGCATAAATGATACAGAAAGAAGGCTACATGACGTCCCAAAAGATCATTTTTCAAATACAGCACCTACTACATCGGCACGGACTATGGCGTGTACTACACTAACACTAACAACCTACATGACCTACTTAGTAATAGTTTCTTTTTATAGCCTATAGGCCTGTCGGTAGGGCTAGGCCTATCGTAGGCCACCTACTAAGTAAAAATGTCATAGGCCTAGGCCGGCTAGGCCTAGAATTTAGCCTAGATAGTTACTTTTTAAAATAGCAATAGGCTATTCTTTTATTTTCTTATTAACGTTTAGTATTATTTAGACCCATGTATACGTTAACTTCTATCATACCACATACGATACGATTTAATTGAATCATATAGATCCTTCTTGAGCTTGAGTTGAGAATTTGAGTTCAGATCTACACTGTTGACTACTACAGTACCGTCTACAGTACAATACAATACACTTTTTAAAAAAAATTATACAATTAGTTTGGTCGTTATTTTGAACATTATTTTAGCCTTTAACGGATCAATTGGGAATAAATCGGTGTCACAAGTATGAGTGATATATAGTAGTTGCAATACACAGGCAAAATCCCTTCAAATAGAGGTAATTACCACGGCTTTTGTAGTCGTCTTTCTTCACGATTTATCCGCATGATGCGCATGTGTCTGCATGCTGTTGTTGTCAATCAATTAGCCGCCATAAAATAGGTAAAGTCCTCCAGTCTAGCAAACATAATGATACGTTTGCTGCGTTGTACTGACTGTTAACCATTATAGAGGGAGTTAAAAACTAGTCTACAGCCAAATATGGTGTCAAACATCCTCGTTCATAATAACGAAATAGCGTATTATGCACACAAATCGTACGTACAGACCGTACGTACTCACGCACTGTTTAGTGAAAGTAATTTACGTACGATACGTGACCACGTAGAGTCGCACCCGAACAGCTCGTACGTACAGTACGTACAAACAACTCGTACGTACATCTTAGTGAAATACACCCCGGACTTTGGTGACAGGATTCCTGTCACCGATTTCCGCGTACTTTTGTCGTGTGCGTATTTGATGTAAAGTAAATACGCACACACGGACAAACAGTAAAGCATCGTCCAGCTATCGGCTCTTGGGGAAATACATGAGTAATAAAAGCCGTTTTACCACCAAGTACAGATTAACGAAATTATAATTTCGTGAAAATATCGTTCAGAGAACCGATAATTATGATAAATTATACGATGACCGCCCCGTAGACGTGTCGACATGGGTGGTTTCACGAACATTTGCATACCGCGGCGCGGGACTGTCAAATCTCCAAACAATTTTAAACACTTGACTTTGTTTATACTCAATGTGTGGTTTATACTCATCGTGCTATCAGCATTAAAAGAAGCTTTGATTCAAGTTTTGGACATATTTCAGGTAGGTATTTTGGTTAATTTATATTCCGTCACGCGTCATGAAGTAAGCTAGCCTACAGTACACCAATACAATAACATTAACAGCTGATACAGCGAGTGATGCATTTCACTTTTCAGCATAGGCCTAGGCCCTATATCATGATATGTTGTAAAATTGTAGCGTGGGAAATTAGTTTCACATTTATTAAAAAGACCGAAAAAGATAACTTTCATGTTTGATTTGTGTTTGAAATTGAATGGATTGTTTGCAGTTCTCAGGCGAGTCAACAGTTAATTTCATCATGACAAAAACAACAAACGGGACGATCAAATCGGGGATCAAAATCATAAAATACATGACATCCAATCATTCCATAGTACTACTACTACAGATTACAGTACTTTTTTATAGTCTACAAATGACTAATTAATACTATACTTGTAAATTTAATTAATTAATCTTGCGTGAGAAAGTTTCAACAATTAAACGTTGGATACCTTGTAAAAGTTGTATGTCACGTTGAGTATAGAGGTATAATTAGGCATGTGTATCCTGAGATTGCAGTCTTGGCGTATTTTTTTTTCACGTCTCTTGCTTCTCGGATTTGATTTGAATTTGTTGATCACCAAACTGACACAATAAAATCAAACTGCAAGACCGTAATACTATTAGGTATACTATTAGCCTAAAAAGTAATTGATTCATAAATAGCGTAACAGGCAGCGGCTTTATAATATTATATAGGACAGCAGTGTACTACTAGCTAGGCTAAGTTATAATTAATGTAGGACTGTGTAGTGTACTACCTGTAGGCTTTTAAAGATAAGCTAGCTAGGCATCATAAAATAGACGGGTCACAATAAAGAAAATGAATTAGTAAAAAATTAATAGGGTAGGCCAAATTAAAGGCTTAGCCTTATTTGTCATTCTTTAATTCTGGAATGATATAGCCGCAGGCCTAGGCTATAATAGTTCAGACAGTTTCAAATTGGCGAAACCTGTTGAGCCTACAGCAGCCAATGAATTCAGTCGAGCTTTGCGTGCAACATACTCGATTGGCGAGGAATGTCGCAGTGTCATTAATATATGGGTGACGCTTGCGTATGCCAAAAATCGCGCTTATTTAGGCCCATACGCTTGGATTACTTTAGCGCAATGTCGCAATGTCATTGAATGTGTGACGCTTGCGTATGCCAAAATCGCGCTTATTTAGGGCTTTTAGGCCTATCGCTTGGATTACTTTTGCGCAATGTCGCAATGTCATTGAATGTGTGACGCTTGCGTGTGCCAAATTGCACTTATTTAGGCCTATACGCTTGGATTACTTTTGCGCAATGTCGCAATGTCATTGAATGTGTGACGCTTGCGTATGCCAAAATCTTCCGTCTTTCAACGCTCGTGTGTATGCATCAACGTCTGAGTAGAACGAATGGGTTTGCTGTAGGCCTACCAGCAGGCGCGTATAGGTTTACTGAAAGTATGCAAAATAAAAATAAAATGGTAAAATCTTCAAAAAAGGAAGCAGTAGGGGACTTGAAACATGTTATTTTTTTATTTGGCCTAATGAACGGTCCGGTCCCTATACAAAACATTTATAATCAATCGCGGTCTTGCATGCTTCTAATCTATATTTTCCAAAGACAGAAATTTAACCATGACTTTAAAATAATGATACATGAATCGACGAGAGATATTAAATCAGATTAATGCCATCAAACCTGCTCAACAACACACCAATAAAGTTCCGAAAGTGGACAAAATAAGTCAATTCCGAATAAATAATGTATAGAATGTTTTGCCCATGATGATAAGAACGTTCGTTCGTATTTGATCAACTCTTCACACACAACAACATTGTCAGTTTATAGCTTTTTATAATGACAACAAACCAAGCCTGCAACAAACACATGTTAATTGAGTGATTCCCGCTCGCTAAGCAAGACCAGCGGTGGCTCTGCGTCGGTGTATGTAGCGCATCTCGAAATTAAACGCGCGCGATAACACAATGGCCGCGGAAGACGCAGTGTAACGCAATCAGACGCATATCGCGCAGAACCGCAAAACCCCCGGCACCGTTCGCGCTGCTTGTTCTTCAGTCTTCAACACAGCACAGCTTCGCGACCGTGCGCCATGTTAGGAGACTGATGGATTCAGTCTACCCCTGCCCCCCCGGTCGGTACGCCCCTGGTTCTGCGTATTTTGACACCTCGATCGATGAGATACGATGTTGCAGAGCGGAGTTATTGTCATTTCAATGGTCGTGGGTCCAGTTTCAAAAGTGACAATCATCCTATAGAAAGAGGTTTGCATTACTGTTTAGAATGATCAGATTCGTGATTTTCAATAGGGATGAGTGTCACTTTTGAAACTGGACCCACGATCATTGAAATGACAATAACTCCGCTCCGCAACATCGTATCTCAACGATCGAGGTGTCAAAATACGCAGAACAAAATTATGCACTTGATTATTTGCTTCGATTAATGCATACCTTTTCGAGCCGTTTATATATATATTGGATCATTTCTAAGTGTTTCGATACTTTTTGTGAGCAGTTTATATATTTCAGTGTGTTACTTATGAAAAGAGGCACTCAAGTTGATGTTATTCCCTTGGCCTATGTAATCATGTAGGATTACTAAAATCATGTTTTAGGTGATTGAAATTAAACATCATGTTGCAAAGCACAACAAAACTTTCAACATCAATGACATTCAAAATTTATTCGATAAGGCATTGGGAAAAGTGTCCCATCAGACTGGAAACATGTGTCGGCACGTCAGGGAAATTGAAAATTCGTAAAAAAAGATCACATCTATGATATTGTCATTCCCCAAATTATCATCAGATTATTTGAGGATTCAGATTCAGACCACGACGCAGATTCATCGAATCAAATCAAATTGTTGATAAGCGTATAACAACATGTTTAATATTGTAGGCCAAATTTAAAATGCGCGTGTAACCATGCATGATACATAAAGTCATCAGCAAAAGAAACTATACAGGTGATAAATATATGGGCTTCTCTAAAATATATGTATCCTACCTAAAAATATTAATTTATAAAGTTGTTGAGAAATCTATCTTCTTTAATATGATATATTGCACGCTATAGGACTGGATGATTATTTAGGAATTGACACTCCTAAATGTAAGGTAAAGTCCGAATTTCATTTTCACATTTTTCTTTTCTACACGAACGCGAACTACATGTCATACTCTCCCCCGTGTTGAAAAGTAAAATGTGAAAATGAAATTGTGACTTTACCTTACATTTTGCCACCTGTTTAATATTCAAACTATCCTAGCGTGCAATATCTCATATTAAAGAAGACATAATTTGGTTTTTGATTTGGTTTTGCCAATCCTGAGATATGATTAATTAACTAAAGTTATCTAAAATCGATGTTGTGCCACTTTTACAGAAAGAATGCTTATAAGCGTCAAACAGATACTAACTTGTTCTTCCAATGGCCATCAATCCGTCTGAAACATGGGGGTGGAGGTATTCGGTCTGAATTTGTAAAATATTCAGTTCTGTTTGGCTATTAAATCGCAATACAAAAAAAATGATAATTGCATAACATTTGCTAAGACCATTCGAACAGATGGAAGATTTCTCCTGAGTAAACTATCTATTAATTGCAAAGTGTAAAGTGGCACAACGTCGATTTTAGGTAGCTTTAGTTAATTGGTCATATCTCGGGATTGACAAAACCAAATAAGATGAAATAAACGGCATCTGAAAAGCCAAGCGTTTAGTCTTTCAATATGTATAAAAATGTAACACCAACTTTTAGAACTTCATGGTCAATAAGTTCGGTAAACACGTGCCCGGTTTTTTTTTTGGGGGGGGGGGACACCCTGTATAACATTAGGCATAACAATCTTGTTCTCCTCCTTTCTCTCAGATTAGCACCATGAGCACTACAGAAGGTCCAGCACGTGTGATATTATGGGGTACACCCAGATGCCTGTCTACCGCGTTCTTAAAGGTTTGTAATGTTTTCTTACGCAAGTGTGTGCCAACATACATATCGAGGGTTGAGCGCCAAAAGGCCGTAACTCAAGAAATGCTATTTTGAGATAATCGACTTTCAAATATTTGGGACTCATTACAATACACTGCCTAGCACCCAACTTATAACTCTAATTTTAGTCAAATTCAGAGTGTTTATGAGTATCTCTTTATGGGGCTGAAAATCTAGGTTATGGATTATTTTTGTACCAAAATATCAATTTGCCCAAAAGTTGAGTTACGGCCTTCTGGCGCTCAACCCTCGATATTATAGTCTTAACAATGTGAGGTTATTCACTTGCCAAGCGGATCCATTCAAGGGATTCGCACCGGCCCATTCAATCGAGTGTGTGCATTTCGTCCGATTCGTATAGCAGAAGACTTAATATTCTTTGTTTTTCCTGCCCTAATAATTCCATCAATATCGCAATATGTTTTTCATCTAACGACTCCCCCTTTCTCGCGGCAGTACACATCATGCAGTTGCTCCTACAGAAGTGAACAAAATAAAAGGTTTGTAATGTTTTGTTACAGAAGGGTGTGCCAATATACATGTAGTTTGTAAAACAAATACACATCTTGAAACAGGTGTTTATTTATAAACTATACTCATCACAAAAAGTATCGAGACATTTAACAAATGAGGGTATGGTTTAATCAAAGCAAATATCCCAGTGCATAATTTTGTTCTGCGTATTTTGACATCTCGATTATTGAGATGCGATGTTGCGGAGAGGAGTTATTGTCATTTCAATGGTCGTAGGTCCAGTTTCAAAAGTGACAATCATCCCTACATAGAAGCATTTTTGTACACGTGTGTAAAGCATAAACCTGATCATTCTATGATTGTCACTTTTGAAACTGGACCTATACGACCATTGAAATGACAATAACTCCGCTCCACAACATCACATCTGAATAATCGAAGTGTCAAAATACGCAGAACAAAATTATGCACTGGGTTATTTGCTTTGATTAATCCATACCCTTTCGGGCCGTTAATTATTGGCTCATTTTTAAGTGTCTCGATACTCATTTGTGAGGAGTTTATCTTGAACACAATCATGACAATTGATAGTAGATTCATCATAGACTTACATGACTTAGGCCGGTGTACCATCCCGGTCGTATCTTCCCATTGAGAGGGAAACAGTGGTTTGAAATCTTAATCTGATATTGACACATATCCGCCCACGACAAAAGGAAGTGTGGGACACTGCGATTTGTGATAATGGCAAAAATAACTATTTTTGAGGATATTCCAAACAATTATGTGTTTTATATACTAATGTTATTTAATGTCTATCTATCTTAGCAGGAAATGTCAAAAAGCTGATATGTTTATATTATAATTGTTTAAATTAGCCAAACTATGTGTCCCATAATTCCGTTAGTAGTGGGTTTTGTTAATTATCAAAGGAAGCAAGTACACATCGTCACATGATATTTCCGTACTTTTGAATGGTTTTCTGTTCAACAGTGTTTTAACATGTCTTCTGAAGCGAAACAAACTAAAAGGTATATTTTGATGAAAGTGTCCCATACTTTCTTCTGTACATGTCATGGGCGGTCGATAATGGTTCTATGCGCTTTTTGACACCTGAATAATATGTTGGAACATGTGAAAGTCATGTAATAATTGCTCGAAACATATATACTAGCCGGTCGCTGGTCGCAACAGGTCGCTTCACCAATAATCGCTAGCTCGAAGTATTTCGGTGCGACTAAAGGTCGCCTCGAGCTACTAAATCGGCGGTAGTCGCATGCCTTTTCAGGGTATTTTGGGGTCACACATAGGCTACGACAACCTGGATTATGGCTGCTGATTGGTTATGCTAATTTAAAGGCAAAATAACCTCCACCCATTGGTTGAAAAAGTACAATGTTCATTACGTCATGAGCGACCGATCTTTCGAGTTGAAAAACAGACCTATCCCATAATTATATAATCCCTGGTTGAAATGAAGTCAACTGGCCGCGACCGGTCGTTTCCAGTCAAGCGATCTGTGGATCGATGTATCGGGTGTTTGAACATGACGTAAAACTAGTCATAGCTGCGACTAAATCGAAGCGACCATAGTATGTTTTGAGCATAATTCTGGCTGACAGCCTGATCCGAGGTACTTCATTGAGTTACGTAAGGGTTTCGAATTAAAAACCACATAAGATGTGACAGAGATATTCATAAGACGGGTCTTTATCTTTCCAATAACACTCTCCACACGCCTATTATTATCATTCCATTCGCTAGCAAGTGTGAGGGCACCTACTTTTAGAATATTGGTCACAAACTTCCAGGCAACCCTGCCGCAACATCAATAATACAAGTATTTAATTACTGTCCAACGAATGTAGCCGAGGATGAGATCATTGAGGGCCACATGCCCACCTAAGAAGGGCCAGGCTGCAAGGGCTATTGACTCCATCCCAGCGCACAACGCCTTGATATAGTAGTTGGCGACTTTAACGACAGGATAACAGCAGAGGATGCCAAGTTTACATACACCACGAGGAAACCAATAGAAATGGAAAACACTATAGGATCTACAATGTTAGAAAATATAGTTCGAACACTTTGTAGGAGTAATGTAAAATGTTACCCCTTTCCCCCTTGATCAATGTTGAAACCCAAAATTTGCCCATCCATCAGCACGTCAGGCCTCGCAATATTGATCGGTGGGGATGGGGAGGGGTATATGAGGAAGGGGATACTTCAGGCTACCAGAAAATCGTTCGTGTTATGGTACAAACAGCATGGCAATTAGGGTCACGTGTTCGAACACATTTTGTCTATGATTGTAGCCACTGAGAAAAACATAATTATTACAAACACCCAGTTTCAAAAGAAAAAAAGGAAAACTGTGGACATACAAAAGCCCAGGTGGAAATCAATACCAGCTAGATTACATATGTTGTAATGAGAAAGTAGAGGAGGAGGGTTGTTATGAATGCCGAAGCATATAACACCTTTGCTTGTGTGGGCTCTGATCTGATCACAGAATTGTGTCAGCTAAGATAAGGCTGAGCTTGAGGAAAAGTAAAACAATGAACACCAAGAAAAAAGCCATGACCTTTAGAACTGAACCGATGGAAGCTTACAAGTGAAATAGGCCTACAATGTAGTTTAAGTGTGCAATAGGTTTAACGTCCTGGAGGATGAGGAGGAACCAGCCACTGACAAGTATGACATAATGTATCAGCGTAAACAATGAGGCAGCAGAAAAGATCATCCCAGCGATCCAAGGGTAGTTGCCGCAAGAGATAAGATCAAAATACATTCTCTAATATATACTAACAAGACGTCTCTGAGGAGAAGAGAACTGAATACAGAAAGGCAAAGCAAGGAATTGATGAAGCCTACAAACTAGTCATATAAGAATATCTAAGCAGCAAGATTAAGGAGGTAGAAGCAGCACATTCCATTCCAAGCACGCTAGAAGCTAGAAGCTCATCAATGAAATCACTGGTAGTAAAGCAGCCACCAAAGGTCAGCTGAACTTAGGGGTACACACAGACAGATTGGGTCACAAATTGGTACCGTCTTTGGAGCGCACCAGAAATAAGTAATGAGGAGTAAGAAATCCCACAATAGACTCGATCCTCCTGTCTTTCCTATTTTACACACGGCCCCTGCGAGGGTGCTCAAATGTATTTGGTCCGCCATTTTTAAAGATGGCGGCCATATAGAGGGACGCAGGGACCCAGTCTTATCCCACAATCCTAGGAGATTAAAACATGGCCTTTGGAACAAGATCAATATGCCAAGTCTAAAAAGTCACCGGAAGAAAGAAAGAGCAGTGGCGAAGACAACATCTCACTTGAAGTGTTGAAAATGCGACCTTAACATTGTGTTGGACTTCTGCAATGAAGAAACTGATGGGGAGGAAAAACCAAGCCTGTGGTCTGTACTCAACATCGTTCCAATTCCAAAATCAGGAGATCTTAGCCAAGGAGGCAACTACCGAGATATCAGCCTAAGCTCTATTGTTGCCATAAAACTGCTGCAAAGAGTTGAGACATCAGAAGCAAAAAGGTCGGTCTGAAAATGAATGATGGTATAACTACAGTAAGGAGTCCATACAGTCACATGATAGTATCAAGTTGGAGGAGGTTCAAGATTTTATATATTTTGGTGCCTGGATGGAGAGCACAGCAAAGGACATTAAGCAACGGGAAGCAACGCGAAGCAATGCGGAGCAACAGCATGGAGAGCATGTAGCAAAATGACTAAAATATGGAAGTCAACTCTCTCTCTCTCTCTCTCTCTCTCGAGAAATGTTCCCTGGCCTTGTTTCCCTTAACGGTAGAGTCAGTGCTGTTATATAGATACGAAGCTTGGACAATTACTCCCAAGTTACAGAAAGAGCTTGATGGCTGCTACTGCTACACCAACCAGAATGCTGAGAGCAGTTAGGCCTACTCAATGTCAGCTGGAAACAACACATATCAACAAAAACCCAATTGAATAGATACATGTACGTATCTAAATTAAGCCAGAAGATTCAGAATAGACAACAAGGCCCGCAACAAGGTTTGCTGGCCACTGTTTCAGAAGTGAGGAGCCAGTATCCACACTGGGGCACTGGATTCCCAATGATGGCGCTGGCAAAAGAAAACCTGGTAGACCTGCCTGGACATTTATCGACATTCTCAAGCAAGACACGGATTATTGGCCGCCTGTAACATAAAGACAGCAATGAAAGACCGAAAAGTGTGGAAAGCCATCGTAGATCGGGGATAACACCGAGTTAATAATAAGCACACAACAGTAGAAACTTTTCCCAAATTTCAAAGTCTATCTCAAGGATTACGGAACCAGTACCAATACTATTATAGGTTATAGGCATGTCTGTACTTATAACGCATTCCAAATAATATGGTGATGAAATTCATTTTTTTTGACACTTTGGATCATTTTGTGTGAACATTTTGAACTGTGTTCGGCAGACGACTATGCGTGGAAAGCAGTGTTTTAACACTTAAAAGATGCAGCCGTCCTACACACAACTGACGTTATAATATTCTACACTCTCCAATAGTGTGATTCAGGTCGTGAAGGCACATTCTGGATATCGTCTGGTTTTTCAACCTTTGGGATGATTCTCGTTGGATTCAGGTTGTGATGGCACATTCTGGATATCGTCTGGAACCTTTGGGACGGATGATTCTCGATGTGATTCAGGTCGTGAAGGAACATTCTGGATATCGTCTGGTGTTTCAACCTTTGGGACGGATGATTCTCGTTGGATTCAGGTCGTGATGGCACATTCTGGATATCGTCTGGTTTTTCAACCTTTGGGATGGATGATTCCCGATATCAGTAAATCATCAGCATAATGCGACGTCCGACAAAAACAACCTGCGGGCCCGACTGACCCATTTTTGGTAGAAAATTTGTTTCACGTGCAACGGTGCAAATGAATAAAACTCAACCCGCAGAAAGATTTCTTAACGGTCATTTTGAAGGGGGGGGGGGGGGGGGGGGGGGGGGGGTGAGAAAAAAACAAATCGACCCAACCTTGAGAGGTCCGTTTGTCCGTGGAAAATGTTGTTTCTTTCGTCTTATTTCTGGCGGAATATCGTGTAAAGTGTATTTTTAATATGTTAATTATTAAAAAAAAATTATTTCTTACTTTTCCCCATGCTGTATCCATCAGGCAATGACGAACGTTGAGGATTCGATAAACTGGCATGAACCGTACCTGTATGCCCGTAGGTTGGGTCCCGATGGACTAGATCAGGACAAATTCAAGGCGCAAATGACTAAAATACTGGAAAAAAATGGCATGAACCGGGAAGCTGTAATGGCCATGGCTAAAGCGATACCATTCGGATACGAGGCCTCAAAAGGTTAGTTTATAGAATTCTTTTATTTCGTATAGATAAGATTTGGGCTATATCTTGCTCGACGTCCCGTACGGAATAAACCGTGTACTGCGACAACACATTTTAATTAGTATGAGCATGCGCACCGTCAGTTACGGGACGTCTAGTAATTAAGACATTGCCAAGATTTGCAAATCAGAAACCCAATAAAACTGATAGTCGATTCTTAAGTTATCCTATCACTTTAGCGCGATTTGTGAAAACACCTTTTGCCTCATCACACAACTATTATGCTGAAAACATACTAGCCAGTCGCTGGTCGCAACAGGTCGCGTAGTACTCGCTAGCTCAAAAGTATCTTGGTGCGACCAAAAGTCGCATCGAGCTACTAAATCGCCGGTAGTCGCAGGTATTTCCCGAAGACACAAGGGGAGCGTATGGTTAGCGGGAGACTTTAACATGGGCGACATAGATTGGGGAAACCAAACAGTCCAAACTGGTTCTCAATATAAAAGCATTTGTCATCAAATGATAGACCTGGCTAACGAATATAACCTTACCCAGCTAGTAACTGAGCCAACAAGAAAGGACAGGATCCTGGATCTATTTCTCACAAACAACCCAACTCTGGTAGAAAAATCATCGCTACTCCCTGGTATGAGCGACCATGATGGTATACCAATCCTCATCATTAATACACGTCCAAAGCTGTGCAAATCTAAACCACGGAAATCCTACCAATTTAAGAATGCAGACATGGAGAAGCTCAAAAAAGAGCTGGGTGGATTTGCTAAGTCTTTCACCTCAAAGGACTCACACTTGGAAACAGTCAACAGTCTCTGGATCAAATTCAAAACCAAGCTATTGTCACTAATGGACAAGCATATACCCCACAAAATGGTGCGCAGTTGCAACAAATCCCCATGGATCAATGCCAAGGTCAAAAGGCACCTCAGAAGAAAACAAAGGGCGTACAATAGAGCCAGACAGAGCAATAAAGAGGAAGATTGGACTGCCTTCAAAGAAATCAGAAAGAACACACACAGGATGACGAGACACACACACAGGAGATATATAAGAAATTTCTGCCTTGAATCAAAGAAGCAGTTTTGGTCCTTTGTCAAAAGTCAAAAAAGAGACTCAACCGGCATTCCAGCATTGAAAGACCAAGGAATCCTAATCACAGACAATGCAAAAAAGGCCAAACTGCTTAACCAGCAGTTTCACTCAGTATTTACACAGGAGGATATGTCATCAATTCCAGACATGGCGAATAGTCAACTACACACAATGCCTGACTTCAAAATTCACCAGACTGGAGTACAAAAACTTCTAGCCAACTTGAAGCCAAACAAAGCAACAGGGCCTGATGATATACCACCACGGATCCTGAAAGAGACAGCGGAAGAAATTACTCCTATTCTCACACTTATCTTCCAAAGGTCCATAGATACTGGCACACTCCCCACCGATTGGAAAATGGCTAATGTATCCCCAATTTACAAAAAAGGTGACAGAACGAGAGCAAGTAACTACAGACCGGTCTCGCTCACATCTGTGTGTTGCAAAATTCTTGAACACATAGTCCATTCCCAAATAATGTCCCACTTTGACAAACACAACATCATAACACCACAGCAACACGGGTTCAGAAAAGGTCACTCTTGTGAGACACAGCTCATACAAACCATGTATGACCTAACAGCTTCGTCAAATAAAAAGGTCCAGACCGACGCTATCATTCTTGACTTTTCAAAAGCATTTGACACTGTCCCACATAAACGTCTTATTCTTAACAGTCTCTGCCTCTAAGGGCGTACCATGTGGTGATTCATGGGTCCTCAGATCAACTTTTTAAAAAAACTAGTGATATATTATCATAACATTATAGTACTGCCAAATTTTAAAATTCCTAAAAGTTTTGGTTCGGTCGTAAAAAATCACCGAAATTTTAGGAACAAATCCCAGTAAAATGATTACTACGTTCCCTATAAGTATAACTATGCGCACCATGCACATCCCAACGAAAGGAAAACATATTTTGAAACCTCCAGTTGGGTACACAACAAAAGTGAAACAAAATCATTGGGATCTCGTTGGCGCGTCACATTACGCTGACCTTGAAACCGTGACGAACAGCGTCCGTAGCAGTTTTCAAGCCCTTATAGTTTGACGCGCCAACGAGATCCCATTACATAAACAAGTTCATATGGAAGAACTCAGAGCCTTTAACATATTCAAAAGTAAAAATTGTTGGGATCTCGTTGGCGCACGGAGAAAATCCAGGTCAAAGGTCAAGTTTTACCATTTTGAGCCATTTTCGCACCTCCGTAAATCCGTGCGCCATCTTTAAAACACCTTGGAAATGACATCTACTTGCAAAGATGGTTTACCTTGAATAAAAAATGAAGAATCTGGTTTGGGATCTCAGAGATGTTTTTTTTAATGATTTTTTACAAATTTGCTTAAGATCAACTTGCACTGCATGCGAGTCAGTAATAGCCCTTTGTGCATTGTCCAAGTTCTTGTAAATCAGTGCGCCAACAAGATCCCATCAACTTTTTGATTTATTTGCTTAGTTTGGCCACCATTTAATAGATACCACTAGAAAAAACTTTGGGATTTTGATGGCGGTTATTGCTACATGATCGCAAAGTTGAGGTGTCATCAGCTTTATTCTTGAGCCTTTTTGGGCCATTTATCAGATTATCAGAATATCAGATTCCTTTGGTGAATTTTGACATGTCATATAGGACAATGATTTTCATGCATTTTAAACCATTCTCAACCCATCAACATTAATCTGTTGCATGATGTTTCATAAATTGCATATTATGTCTTCAGAATTCAACAACCCTGTCGAATTCGGAAGACATGACTTACATATTTTGAAATCGACATTACAGACTAACATAGATGTGTTCAGAATAGTCTGAAATGCATAGAAAACAATGTCCTATATGACATGTCAAAATTCACCAAAGTAATCTGATATCCTGGGACTTGGTCTGAAATGGCTCAAAAAGGCTTGAGAATAAAGCTGATGACACCTCAATTTTGCGCTCATTTAGAATTAAGCGCCATCAAAATCCCAAAGTTTTTTCTAGTGGTATCTATTGAATGGTGGCCAAACTAAGCAAATAATTCAAAAAAATAATGGGATCTAGTTGGCGCACTGATTTATAAGTGCTTGAACAATGTATGTGGGGCTATTATTGACTCGCATGCACTGTAAGTTGACCTTAAGCAAATTTTTAAAAATCTTTTTTTAAAAAAATCTTAAAGATCCCAAGCTGGAATCTTCATTTTTGATTTAAGGTAACCCATCTTTGCAACTGGAAATCATTTCCAAGGTGTTTTAAAGATGGCGCACAGATGTACGGAGGTGCAAAAATGGCTCAAAATAGTAACATTTGACATTTGACCTTGATTATCTCCATGCGCCAACGAGATCCCAACAATGTTTCCTTTTGAATTTGTTAAAGGCTCCGAGTTCTTTCATATGCACTTGTTTATTGAATGGGATCTTGTTGGCGCATCGAATTATAAGGTCTTGAAACTGCATAAGAGTGCTGTTTGTCAATGGTTCAAGGTCAGCGTAATATGCCACGCCAACGAGATCCCAACGATTTTGTTTCACTTTTGTTATGTACCTAACTGGAGGTTTTAAAATATGTTTTCCATTCGTTGGGATGTACGTAGCGCGCATAGATAAACTTATAGGGAACGTAGAAATCGTTTTACTGGTTTTTCCCCCTGAAATTTCAGTGATTTTTAACGACCGAACAAAAAATGTTAGGAATTTTACAATTTGGCTATGGTATAATGGTATGGTAATGTATCACTGATTTTTTTATAAAGTTGATCTGAGGACCCATGAATCGCAACACCCCCCAAAATGGTACACTCTTACAGGCAGAGACTGTTAAGTTAACACACCTGGGCATCAACACACAAATGATTACCTGGATAACCGCTTTCTTAAAAGACAGGAGACAGCGTGTTGTTGTTGGTGGTGAACACTCTGAGTGGGTGGGAGTGGAATCTGGAGTTCCCCAGGGTACTGTCCTCGGCCCCTTACTTTTTCTTGCCTACATAAATGACTTACCAGATGAGCTCCAATCCACTGCCCGTCTATTTGCAGATGACTGCATCATCTACACCTCTGTGAAATCTGCAAATGATTCTCTGAAACTGCAAAACGACTTAAACAGACTTGCCCTCTGGGAAAATAAATGGCAAATGTCGTTCAATGCTAAGAAATGTTTCCTTCTACGTATACCATGCTCAAAATCTCCAATTATCACACAGTATATGTTAGGAAACTCCATCCTCCAAGAGGTAACATCTCACACCTACCTGGGGGTAGATATTCAACAGGATCTAAAATGGGACACACACATAAATCGGGTAACCACGACAGCAAACAAAACTCTGGGCTTCATCCGCCGTAACCTATACTCATGTGCACGAGACACCAAATCAAATGCATACACAGCCTTAGTCAGGCCCACACTCGAGTACTGCTCAACAGTATGGGACCCACACACGAAAGAACACATACAGAAAGTGGGAAAAATCCAAAGGCGTGCGGCCCGGATGGTCTTTAATGACTATGACTGGGAAAATAAAACAAGTGTCACTAAGTTAATGAAGGACTTAAAATGGGATATGCTATCCACCCGCAGAAAGATTGCCAGAATCCAAATAATGCACAAAGCCATAGGGGGCCACCTCGCACTACCAGTCCACAAATACCTGCAACCTGCTCAACGGCGCACTAGACAGTCACACAGCAACGCATTCATCACTTATCAGTCATCAAAGGACTGCCACAAGTACTCTTTCGTCCCCCAAACGATAAGAGATTGGAACTTGCTACCTCAAAACATCATTGACATCACCAAACCGGAAACGCTGAAATCAAACCTCGTGAAACATTATCAAACCAAAGACAAAGAAATTAAGGACTAAATAACTAACGCATGCATCGCACAACATTTCCTGCTTGGAAAGTTCCACTCTTGGGACGTTAAGCAGTATTCCTGAAGAAGAAGAAGAAGAAGAAGACGCAGACGACAACAAACCTGGTAATTGCTGCTGATTGGTTATGCTAATTTCGAAGCAAAATAACCTCCCCCCATTGGTTGAAAAAGGATGGTGTTCATTACGTCATGAGCGACCGATCTTTCGAGTTGAACTGAAGTCAACTGGTGGCGACTGGTCGTTTCCAGTCAAGCGATCTCTTGATCGATGTATCGGGTTTTTTTACAACATGACGTAAAACTCGTCATAGGAGCGATTTAATCGCAAAGCGACCTTAGTATGTTTTCAGCATTACATAATCATCCCGCGGGGAGGAGGTTCAGTCAGCATATGCGACGGCTACGCATGCGCGTCCAAGAAAAACGTTCAAATGTGATGATTTCAGTATGACGTCGTCGACATCTTTTTGAAAAAGGGGTGCTTTTGAGTGAATTCTATCGACGTTATGGAATTAAATGGTGGAAAAAACAAACAATAATTCGCTTGTTTAATTTTAATGTTTTACACGTGTTTTTGTCGCGATTGTTTTTCCTTTTTGTGCTCCCCCTGGCCCTCCCGAATGGGGAATTTACCCGCGGAAACAAAGAAAACTTACTTACGCAACCCCTCTCTCTGTATTCATGCGTTGACACATAACTTAGTGTGAGTGACGCCCAATTTAGGGTAGGCTTAATCCTTCATATGTCTTACCTATTTTACACACGGCCCCTGCTCAAAGATGGCGGCCATATAGAGGGACGCGGGGACCCAGTCTCCCGCCCAGTCTAGGTAGGATTCGGGGGCGGATGTGTTAAAACTGTTTACGGCGTAATTCACGGTCCATGGAATAGTAGTTCGGTGGGCATCAGTGATACATCCAACTGGCTGATAAGAGAAAGCCCGCCCGATACCAACCGACCAAACTAGAGAGGTAGGGTATCTTACGAATCTTTAGAACAGGGTTGCCTTTTTTCGTCGCTTAAGTTTTTTTAAATTATTATCTGACTTAATAATAATACAGGGTCGTACCAGTGGGTTAAAGAGCAATTGGAGGCTGATGCACCGGGAAAGAAACTGATATTCTGTAAAGATATGGTGGAAGGGATCGTTGATAGATATGATGCGTTACCTACTGGATTTCGGCATGTATTCCTCTTACGTAACCCAACCAGGGTAAGTATTATTTAAGTAAAGAGGTTTTCCATTTATCCTACCATCAAGACGATTCTCGTGTTCCTATTGGATAAGCGCCTGCATTTAGTGACTAGATATATACCGTATCCGACCCCCGTATACGGTCAGTAAGGAATGCGCACTGCGTTAGTAGGGTTGCTACGTGACGTTCTTCAGATTGTTGATCAACAATGGCGTTTGTGTCAGCGTCAAAGCCGGTCCCTGCAGTAAATCCTAAGCGCCGTAGGTTTATAACAGAATCATTTGTTCTTGTTTTGTTTGAAATAGTGTTTAGTAGGATAAAATCGTTATTAGGTGAGGTTGGGTCGGATACGGATTATATCTAGCCTCGGAGTCTGTATCGGGACGAGGGCAAATACAGAATCCTCGGCTAGATATAATCCGTATCCGACCCAACCTCACCTAATAACTAATGTAGCCAGGCGCCGAACGGACAACAAAAGGGATTCGCACCCCCGGCATTCTTTATAAATGACATTTAATATGGTGCATGACGTCCATTTCATAGCATGACTTTGCCATCAAATAAATATCATGAAAAACAGGTGTATCTTCTTTCTGAAAATATTCAACAGAGTCAAATACCTGACAAGATAGCTGCTGATCCATGGATAACCTTGAGTACAGAGCAAAGGCATAGACTCAGACTGACCCGTGGTCTGTCAGCTGTTCAGGGTCAGGAGGTCCCTATTTATTTGACGGTTCTGAAGGATTTATCAACGCAAAGCCCGGCTTTAAAATGCTAACTGAACAGAAGCCGATCAATTGGCAACATGTGAACTTCTGGAACAACTTTATAAAAAGGTTATGCCCAAGGCTCAAGATAACAGGTTTTTTTGTCTCGCCCTGATGTAATCAGAAAGAGACTATGTTATCACTATTTCTGTCCGGCGTCTGGCGTATGCCGTATGCCGTATGCCGTCCGCCGTGTGCTAAGAAATACCTTTGTGACGCGATATCTGGAGATCCGTAAGGCCTATCGTGATGGGACTTGGTGGAGGGAAGGGGGGTGGTGCGTTCTGTTGCTGATTGATTTTTCAAGGTCATCGGGGGTCATACAAGGTCATCGGGGTCAAATATGCTTAAAACTTTTGAGGCGCGTTGTGACGCGATATCTAGAGATCCGTAAGGCCTATCTTGATGGGACTTGATGTCAGGGAAGGGGGTGGGGTGTTCTTTTGCTGATTAGATTTTCAAGGTCATTGGAGGTCATTGGAGGTCATCGGGGTCAAATATGCGGTCAAATAAGATCCGTAAGGCCGATCTTGATGGGATTTGGTGGAGAGAAGGGGGTGGTGTGTTCTTTTTGCTGATTAAATTTTCAAGGTCATTGGAGGTCATTGGAGGTCATCGGGGTCAAATATGCGGTCAAATAAGATCCGTAAGGCCGATCTTGATGGGATTTGGTGGAGAGAAGGGGGTGGTGTGTTCTTTTTGCTGATTAAATTTTCAAGGTCATCGGAGGTCATTCAAGGTCATCGGGGGTCAAATATGGGGTCAAATAGATCAGTAAGGCCTATCTTGATGGGATTTGGTGGAGGGAAGAGGGATGGTGTGTTCTTTTTGTTGATTAAATTTTCAAGGTCACCAGAGGTCATCGGGGTCAAATATGGGGTCAAATAGATCAGTAAGGCCTATATTGATGAGATTTGGTGGAGGGAAGGGGAGTGGTGTGTTCTTTTTGCTGAATAAATTTTCAAGGTCATCAGAGGTCATTCAAGGTCATCGGGGGTCAAATAAGATCCATAAGGCCTATCTTGATTGGATTTGGTGGAGGGAAGGGGGATGGTGTGTTCTTTTTGTTCTTAATTTTTCGGGGTCATCGGGGGTCAAATATGGGGTCAAATAGATCAGTAAGGCCTATCTTGATGGGATTTGGTGGACGGAAGAGGGATGGTGTGTTCTTTTTGTTGATTAATTTTTCGGGGTCATTGGGGGTCAAATATGGGGTCAAATAGATCAGTAAGGCCTATCTTGATGGGATTTGGTGGAGGAAAGGGGGGTGGTGTGTTCTTTTTTTTGATTAATTTTTCGGGGTCATTGGGGGTCAAATATGGGGTCAAATAGATCAGTAAGGCCTATCTTGATGGGATTTGGTGGAGGGAAGGGGGGTGGTGTGTTCTTTTTGTTGATTAATTTTTCGGGGTCATCGGGGGTCAAATATGGGGTCAAATAGATCAGTAAGGCCTATCTTGATGGGATTTGGTGGACGGAAGAGGGATGGTGTGTTCTTTTTGTTGATTAATTTTTCGGGGTCATCGGGGTCAAATATGGGGTCAAATAGATCAGTAAGGCCTATCTTGATGGGATTTGGTGGACGGAAGAGGGATGGGGTGTTCTTTTTGTTGATTATTTTTTCGGGGTCATCGGGGGTCAAATATGGGGTCAAATAGATCAGTAAGGCCTATCTTGATGGGATTTGGTGGAGGGAAGAGGGATGGTGTGTTCTTTTTGTTGATTAATTTTTCGGGGTCATCGGGGGTCAAATATGGGGTCAAATAGATCAGTAAGGCCTATCTTGATGGGATTTGGTGGACGGAAGAGGGATGGTGTGTTCTTTTTGTTGATTAATTTATCGGGGTCAAATATGGGGTCAAATAGATCAGTAAGGCCTATCTTGATGGGATTTGGTGGACGGAAGAGGGATGGGGTGTTCTTTTTGTTGATTATTTTTTCGGGGTCATCGGGGGTCAAATATGGGGTCAAATAGATCAGTAAGGCCTATCTTGATGGGATTTGGTGGACGGAAGAGGGGTGGTGTGTTCTTTTTGTTGATTAATTTTTCGGGGTCATCGTGGGTCAAATATGGGGTGAAATAGATCAGTAAGGCCTATCTTGATGGGATTTGGTGGAGGGAAGGGGGTGGTGTGTTCTTTTTGTTGATTAATTTTTCGGGGTCATCGGGGGTCAAATATGGGGTCAAATAAATCAGTAAGGCCTATCTTGATGGGATTTGGTGGACGGAAGAGGGATGGTGTGTTCTTTTTGTTGATTAATTTTTCGGGGTCATTGGGGTCAAATATGGGGTCAAATAGATCAGTAAGGCCTATCTTGATGGGATTTGGTGGACGGAAGAGGGATGGTGTGTTCTTTTTGTTGATTAATTTTTCGGGGTCATCGGGGGTCAAATATGGGGTCAAATAGATCAGTAAGGCCTATCTTGATGGGATTTGGTGGACGGAAGAGGGATGGTGTGTTCTTTTTGTTGATTAATTTTTCGGGGTCATCGGGGGTCAAATATGGGGTCAAATAGATCAGTAAGGCCTATCTTGATGGGATTTGGTGGAGGGAAGGGGGTGGTGTGTTCTTTTTGTTTATTAATTTTTCGGGGTCATCAGGGGTCAAATATGGGGTCAAATAGATCAGTAAGGCCTATCTTGATGGGATTTGGTGGACGGAAGAGGGATGGTGTGTTCTTTTCGTTGCTTAATTTTTCGGGGTCATCGGGGGTCAAATATGGGGTCAAATAGATCAGTAAGGCCTATCTTGATTGGATTTGGTGGAGGGAAGGGGGGTGGTGTATTCTTTTTGCTGATTAAATTTTCAAGGTCATCGGAGGTCATTCAAGGTCATCTGGGGTCAAATAAGATCCGTAAGGCCTATCTTGATGGGATTTGGTGGACGGAAGAGGGATGGTGTGTTCTTTTTGTGGATTAATTTGTCGAGGTCATCAGAGGTCATCTGGGGTCAAATAAGATCCGTAAGGCCTATCTTGATGTGATTTGGTGGAGGGAAGGGGGTTGGTGTGTTCTTTTTGCTGATTAAATTTTCAAGGTCATCAGAGGTCATCTGGGGTCAAATAAGATCTGTAAGGCCTATCTTGATGTGATTTGGTGTAGGGAAGGGGGTTGGTGTGTTCTTTTTGTTGATTAAATTTTTCAAGGCATTACATCCCTTGCATTAACTACAATGCATACCTCTGTGACAGTGCTACATTGTATCATATGTTTCATCATCATTTCTTTCAAGTCACTTTTGATGAACAGGCGAGACGCGCCGTTCGAGAACCGCCTTGTTTTACCAGGAGCTACTTTTTTTCAAAAGTAGCGCCCGGATCTGGGATGTATTGAGAACCAGGAGCTACTTTCAGTCTACCGGGAGCTAACTTTTTATTAAATCGTATTGTCAAATCGAAATTCGATGTCTTAGGCAGGCTTACCGATCATCAACGGGCGCTGGACAAAATATCAGCGCACGGTTGTTTAGTTTTCAGCATTATATTAGTGGGCGCTATGGCAGGAGGACCGAGGGGTAAAAATCGCCCAGCGCCCGCTTATCTTGAGCCTTGGTTATGCGTGAAATAAAGAAGAAAAAAGAAAATGTCAAATTCCTTCAGAAGGAAGCGGACGGGTCGCTATAAACATGTTTATTTATTAGTAAACGTTACAAAGTTAGAAACAAATTTCGTTGCAATGTGCATCATTTTTAATAATCGATTCTATCGTTGCAGGTCTTTCAGTCGTTCAAAAAGATGGTCGCCGGCAGTTTTGGTCCGGACGCCGACCTCCGCAAGATACCAGAAGTTGGTCTAATGCCCAAAGGATATTTCTATAAGGAGCTCAGCGAACTATTCAAATACGTCAAAGAAAATTTAGACAGCAACGCAATAATATTATGTACTGACGATCTACAGGTAGGGAAAACTATTTTACTATACCTTCAATATAGTGAAACAAATCATCTACAACATGGTTTATTTATCGGGCAAGTAGTGTGAATTACTGGACCCGTGGTGTCGGATAATTGCGGCTATCGCTTCGGGAAGTAGATTCAATCATATCCAACACCTTGGAACCAGTAATTCACACTACGTTGTACATGTATAATACTCACTAATACTCAGTGGCGTAAATTTCTTCATGGGTTTGATATACAGCATGTAAAAATAGTTTTAATGCTTTGATAAACAAACCAGTGTTGTTCAAGTCATCTTGTGAGTATTTAAACAGTTGTTAACAGGTTACTTGATCAACGACAGTTGCTTAAAAGTTTTAACAATTTTTTGCAATGATAATCTTAAAAATACAACACCCTTGGTCACAAAATAACTTCTAATGTGGTACAAAAGCGCGAAGCGTAACACAATTTGTGTCATATTGAAACTTTTAAGTTGAAATATTTAAACGTGTTTCAAATTGGAACAAGTGGGTATCCAGTGCCAGTTGTGGTCCGTGTCTGTCAAGACAGAACATTTGACTTTTAGACGCACTTCAGCTGCTAATAAAACCACACCTTAAAATATTTTTTAAGGCTTTTTGTTATCTTATAACCAGACGCATTTTATCGAATGTTGGACAACTCCGCCAAGACAACTCGACCATACGACAACTCGGCCTCTGACACAACTCGGCCTCCGAAAAGTTGTATGAGATATTTTTTGATATCTTGCCATTTTAACGGTCGTTTTAACGTCAATAGCATTATAATACTTGCGTGTTGTGACTAATAATAAAATACTCAATAGTATATACCTACTTGGGTCGGAATCTTGACAACTCGGCCTCCAAGACAACTCGGCAGTAAGAAAACTCGTAACTCGGCCTCCGAGACAACTCGGCCGCATCATAGACAACTCGGCCTACGAGACAACTTGTCATAGGCAACTCGACCCACACAAACTCATAATTTGATGTGGCGCTGTTGTGTTTTGGAATTTGACACATTCTAAAATGGGGCTATTTCTAAAACTCAACTTAACAGCGCCCTTCTGCAAACTTGAGATAATAGTGTTTTACATCAAATTTACGCATCCTGCCCTGGGATGGAACTTCCTTATAGCCGGTTGTGGCAAACCAATTTGATAAATTGTGGTTACCTATTTTTATATATCAACAGAGAAACCCGGAACGTGTGATGAAGGCGTACTGCAAAGAGCTTAATATACCATTCACCGACAAAGTCCTCAACTGGGAGGACAGCGGCGAAGAAATCATGCAGAAATGGATGGTATCAAAAGAGTGCGTCGTTGGTGGCTTAAAAAAGGTTCATGCTAACGCCTTCGCTAGCAAGGGTTTCGGCGAGCTGTCGCCTCTTCCGGATGTTAAGACATTTGATGAGGATGTGCAAGAAGTGATCGAGAAGAGCATGCCATATTATGAAGAGATGCATAAGATGAGACTGGTGGTCGCAGAATAGATATTAATAGACTCCACAACGCTCTCACACATGCGTAGTAGCTCCACCACAACCAAATGACGCAGCCTGATTGGTCAATAGTGCTCAATGCTTGCGCTCAGCGTTGGAGCGTTGTGAAGTCTGCTGAGCCCTTAAGTCCCTCTATATGCCCGCTCCACATGCGTGTCTCCCTCAAGTTTTTGGGCTTTTAACAATTACACAATTTCAATCCTCCTTTACTTTCCTTAATTTAATTTGGCGAATTGGATCTCCTAACGAAATTAGCTAGCAAAATTAGTTAAATAATGTCAAACAATAGGCTGCTCTTGATATACACTGTAACTTTATGCAATAGTGCAATATTGTTCTTCATTTGGCTCATAATTGATCGCCGTGTATCATTGATTTAATTGTAAAGTCATCAATTCTATGTATGTTATTTGTATTTAAAATTTACTAGTAAGACCAAAGCTATCCTTTTGTGTTGAAGCGAATACCCAATGCCATATCAGTTCTATAAAGTTGTCAAAGGTAGATAACTACATTGAATTGTACTTTTCCTTTTGAAATCCCCGAAAGTTGGGTAAAATATCGAGACTTGTATGCGCATTTTTTTTTAAAAACTCCTACATTCTGGGAAGATAGGTGTAATATTCCCAAAATGTTATAAAGATATCATTGTCAACATGGGTCAATTTGCAACATTGAACAGTTGTGTCCATTTTGGGCAATTTTCGCCATCTCGTCCTCTGATATGACACAGTGCCTGAGAATAGAGCAAATTAACTAGTAGGCTGGATTCGCACCTGCCTCGTCGCATCTATCCAGCAGTTATACATTGGTATAATCCAATTGCTTCAACCGAATGTACTAATCTAGTGCCATCATTCAAGACTCTGATCAGACTGATCTCGCCCCGATTGGGGCAGTTATCGGATGTGGGAGGATTTTTGACAAGTATCTCAGAGGGTGTTGTTCGATAGTGTGACCGTGAAATGAAACACGGAATGCGAGGTAGACTAGGAGCTGGAGCTGTATGTCTTCTGAGGTAGCTGTTTGGAATAGACGGATGGATGCTTTATTATTAATACTACTATTAATACTTTGTTGATGTACCTACACCCTAAATTCTTTTCTTCATTGCTGTACGATATTGCTAATGCTGCTGCTCATTACATTTATACAAAGAACAATTATTAAAACTATTAATTGAAATAAGATAGTAATATAATAATTGTTATTCCGTGTGACTTAATTCAGGAATGTATCGAGACCAATTGAATGGCAACTTCTTGAAATACAAAGCTTTCACGTTGTCAGAACACGTTTGACCCATATTAACAATAAACCACTCATGGTTGCACCTGTATTTCGATTTGTTTGTGTTGGTTTGTTATTTTCCAAACTAAATGTGAAACAAATCATATGCAAAATGAAAAAATAATTCGCCAAAATTAGAAACAGAAAGTATTTTAGCTACCACAGGGTATAAAAAGGCCTGATTATGATGAAACACATGGGCGCATGGCAGTTGCGTGTTTGTGTCGCCGACGTCACGATAGTTCGATATAAATGGCGTTACCGTGTAGACTCTTATTTCAGCCGTTTATTAAAAAAAAATACGAAAATGTGTCTTTTTTTTCCTTACCTGAGGTATAAATGTTAACGGTCGTTTTAACTTCAATATCATTATAATACTTGAGTGTTGTGACTAATAATAAAATACTCAATAGTATATACCTACTTGGGTCGGAATCGTGACAACTCGGCCTCCAAGACAACTCGGCAGTAAGACAACTCGCAACTCGGCCTCCGAGACAACTCGGCCGCATGTAGACCACTCGGCCTACGAGACAACTTGCCATAGGCAATTCGACCACACAAACTCATATTTTGATGTGGCGCTGTTGTGTTTTGGAATTTGACACATTCTAAAACGGGGCTATTTCTCAGCCTTCTTCTTTGGCGCAGCCTTCTTCTTTGGTGCGGCCTTTTTCTTGGGTGCTGCAGCCTTCTTCTCGTGCAAACTTGAGATAGTGTTTGACATCAAATTTACGCATCCCCTGGCTAAATAGCCAGGGGGATATTGTGATAATGTTAGGTGTGTGTGTGAGGAGGAGGGGAGGGGGTGGGTGGAAGGGTTCAGTACTGTGTTCTCTTTTGGTAAGCCTATTTTAGGTTGGACTGTTTAGTGCTCTCATATGAAAAGTCAGACTTCAACCAATCTCAACCAAACTTGGTATACGATTTATCTGTAGAGCATGAAAACATTTCATGTTCATTTGATCGTGTACTATACTCTATTTTTCTTGGCCTAACTAATAAGTTGAAACACCGATTTCTATCAATTAATTAGAGTTTACATCACTTTTTACAGAATAATCTGTTTCATTACCCCAATTCAGAACCAATTAAACCATCATCACCATATACCAGTACTGTCATATACTTTGAATATATCGCAACACTTCACTATTTTACCCGGGCGAGCCGTATCTTATAATCATGATTTGATCAAGGTGTATGCGTCTACATGTTGCAGTGTTTTTAGTTATTCGATTGACTTCGGTCGTCTTGTAGCTATATTCCTGAGCAGTCCCTTTTATTATATTTTATTATAGTACAAATTAACAATTAATAATGGCCTATAAGCATGGTTCTAGCAGAATCTATGAGAAGCGAAACTCAATAAAATACACGCGAAGATCGAGCAAATGATACCAGCCGAGTAAGTGAAAATAATAAATAATATATAGACTCGGACAAACTGGCGTGAATTAAATTAAGAAAGACTTTAAAAATACACTGTCCCGAACCCGGTCCCTCTCGCATTCGCGGCTCATAGGATTACCCACTAGACGACCATGCACATGGACTGTGTTTACAAGCCTTTGTTGAGAGTCTCTATATTTTATTATAGAAGGATTACATCGAGTATTTGATAGTTACTGACATCTCACACAAGTCTCATAAAGCAATTGATGTTAACCATGTTATAAGCACGAACTTAAAAATGGCAAGATATCAGAAAATACCAATTGAAATTTTTACGGAGGCCAAGTTGTCCGACATTCCTTGGGTCATTCAAATTCAAGTGCCCTTCCCCAAAGATTATTGTCACACCAACTAAATCTGACTTTTCATATGAAGCACTGAACAGTCTTAACTATATCCAAATGGGCTAACCACAAGTCATTCTAGCCATGGGGATAAAAATGCGTAAATTTGATGTCAAATACTATACCGTATCTCAAGTTTTCCAGAAGGCACCACATCAACAAATATTTGGAAATAATGTTAGGCTGTAACTCTTTATTACGCATATGAAGAAAATAAGAAAATACCAGGCAACACAAGTCTGCTGAGTTGTCTCAGAGGCCGAGTTGTCCTGATTCCATTTTATCCTGCCCTGGGATGGAACTTCCTTATAGCCGGTTGTGGCAAACCAATTTGATAAATTGTGGTTATACCTGTTTTTGGTTGGCGGGGCAACCGCCAACCTTATAGCATCAGATTGCATATTCTTGGACATTTAGGTCTTTCTACATATACATGGAGGCTGCCATTTTGTTTTTAGTATATGGAAAATTGTCTAAATTATTTTGCAGTCTTTGTAAATTACATGTACCTATGCAGTTTATTTTAACAGTCCTGCAGTCTGTGATGGAGTCAAAGCTATATTTGTTTAGCCTTGATGATTCTATCAGAGAGATGTTATTAGACTCCCAACAGAGAGACATAATAGCTTATCTTGTTTGACTAAAGAGAAATCTCCAACTGTCCAGATGTTATACACATTACAATTGTGGTCTCAGATACTACTGAAAAGCTCAAGAGTGTCAACTGTGTCATTAAACATGGTCAAGGTTTGCATGAAATATCTATGTGTATGAAAATTTTCGCGACTGGCTAGGATTGGTGAAATTGTCATGCTCACAAGCTTTTAGTATTTTTATTAGACATTATTAGAAAGGTGTACATTTGTAAACATTTCATGATGAAAAATGTGGGTTCTTCTGCATCACGAACATTAAATGCCGCGAAAAAATAGTGCTTGCTTTAGAATAAACCTACCGTGTCCTTCAGATGGTACCTCCCCCCTCCATGCACAAACATCAACTTTATTGGTTTCCTGTACTATTTTTAGACTGTTGTGTTTTGATTTGGGGTGTTTTTTGTTTGTTTGAAAGATACATACACCATATCCCTGGTATTTTGGTATGCAACAGAATGAACAGATGCTTCAGAAAATGGTTACAAAACATGATTCTTTCTCTTGGATCGCCCCCATTCCATTTCAATGGAATTTTTTCTATAATAAACAAATAAATTCTACTTCAACCATAGTTTTACTAACGAATATTGGCCATATTAAATTGAATATAATTCTAATCAAATTAATTGAATATATATGACATATTTAAAACTTAAATTGAATGTAAAATTTATTCATTTGTATATTTCTATATTTACTTATTTACTTTTTATATTATTAATTATCTACATAATTATTCATTTATTTATTTAATCATTTTTTATTTATTAATGTTTTCTCATGTTTATTTGTTTTAATTTCTTTATTTTATAAGTAATTTTTAATATTTTAATTTTTAATATGCGTGTATATATGTATTGATTCATTAGTTTATTGATTCATTTATTTTCGATTAAAAATGTAATTTTCGATTTATATTATTATTTATTAACAAAATGATTCAACTATTTATTTAAAAGTATTTTTAAAAAAATACTCATTTATTTATTTCTACATTTATTTATGTATTGATCAAATAAATTGAATACATATGACATATATTTAAAACTTAAATTGAATGTTAAAACCGTGTTTATCACTAAACTATGGCTGTAATTTATATTGCTTTCTAGTAATGCCATGCACAATTATCATCTATGCGCTTGCTTCTTCTGCCACATAATTTTAGCAACTAAAAGCCGTATTTACAAATGTTGCTGTTTTTGCTCTTTCTATTTGCCTTATATCGCAATTTCCTTTTGACCGCCAACTTTCCATTTTAATGGAATTTTTATTATATATCAACAGAGAAACCCGGGACGTGTGATGAAGGCGTACTGCAAAGAGCTTAATATACCATTGACCGACAAAGTCCTCAACTGGGATGACAGCGGCGAAGAAATCATGCAGAAATGGATGGTATCAAAAGAGATCGTTGGTGGTTTAAATATGGTTCATGCTAACGCCTTCGCTAGCAAGGGTTTCGGCGAGCTGTCGCCTCTTCCGGATGTTAAGACATTTGATGAGGATGTGCAAGAAGTGATCGAGAAGAGCATGCCATATTATGAAGAGATGCATAAGATGAGACTGGTGGTCGCAGAATAGATATTAATTACTTAAGGGCTCAGCAGACTTCACAACGCTCTCACACATGCGTAGTAGTTCCACCACAACCGAATGACGCAGCCTGATTGGTCAATATAGTGCTCAGCGTTGGAGCGTTGTGGAGTCTGCTGAGCCCTTAAATCCCTCTATATGCCCGCTCCACATGCGTGTCTCCCTCAAGTTTTTGGGCTTTTAACAATTACACAATTTCAATCCTCCTTTACTTTCCTTAATTTAATTTGGCGAATTGGATCTCCTAACGAAATTAGCTAGCAAAATTAGTTAAATAATATCAAACAATAGGCTGCTCTTGATATACACTGTAACTTTATGCAATAGTGCAATATTGTTCCTTCATTTGGCTCATAATTGATCGCCGTGTATCATTGATTTAATTGTAAATCATCAATTCTATGTATGTTATTTGTATTTAAAATTTACTAGTAAAGACCAAAGTTATCTGTTTGTGTTGAAGCGAATACCCAATGCCATATCAGTTCTATAAAGTTGTCAGAGGTAGGTAATGTAACGGGATCGGGACGGCCTCAGTCACCAACTACCAGGTAGGTTGGTAGCGTGCACTGGAAGTTGGCAATGTAACACCAGGGCTCGTTGTATAAGTGTAATTATACGTTTGCGAGGCGAAATACAGACTGACGACGAATTTACTTTCAACACAATTTATTTACAGCTATTATCTCCATCATTCACATCGACAATACATCACTTTCCCATTCACATCACCCATGATTGTTCTGCCCTGATTTTAGTGCTGTAGCAATTAACTTGAATTTTACACCCGACTTGACTCCCTGATTGATCCTCCCTAACTGATCTTCCCTCTTTGATGATATAATCAGAAGATACATGAAAATAAAGAAATACAAAATACGTTACTTAAAGTGTACTGATAATTTGGAATATAAATCATAACAAAACATTTGGGTCAATCTAATTTAAACATAAGAAATCACACATTGTACATCGTGCATGTAAACATTATGAGCATTTAAAGATACACAATATAATTGTAAGGTAGGTCAAGAGTGGTACGTTGATACTGACGCGTGAACGTTGACACCGACGCATCAACAGAGGGACTCGAACCCACATCTTAACCTTGTCGTCGCACCAATGACTTTGAACCACCACGTGTAGATCTCTGGACAAGGACTTTAACCTAAACTTAGTCATTCTGATCCAATCCACGTAACTTGTCAATCACCGCGCGGGACTCGAACCCCGGACTTTAACCGTACTCAAATATCGTCGCTGGCTGATCCGATCCCAACTTGCGTAGAATTATGTCGCTTACTGGTGGGACTTGAACCCAATCTCCAAATACACTCCTGACCATACCCAAATACTTAAATATTTAGACTTATGAGTACATTTAGTTACAGCTTAAACATGTTACGTAATAATAAATGGCAAGTGGCTACTCCGCTTTATGCGCAGTACCTGTTCACATTGAAATAACTCACACGGACACAGATGATCAATACTGAGTGGGTGCCAGAAGTTGTGACCAAAAATATAACACTGTTATTGAATAATCTCAAAAATCGACTATTTACTCGCTTCGTGCGCACAATAACAAATTTAGGTCTAACGAGTTCTTACCGTACAATAAAACTCATAAATTTGGCGTATAAATATAACCGCACCAAAACAATGAGCGCACTTCGCATTCTTTCTGCGCATATTTTGGCAGATGCAAAATGACAAAATATTACAATCAAAATAGCAAAATGAAACGCATAATTATCACGCGATGCGTAAAATGTCAGCGCACTGGAAAATCTTGCGTTAAATGCGTACACACGACAAACGTTAAATTCACGCACTAATTAAACACTGTACCAATCGCTTAACAATACAACGCATCCAAATATGACATGAGTTTGCAGTTATTTTTGTTGACTGCAAGTTTCACAAAATACACTATAGGATCATTTTTATATCAAATAATCATGACTTTTACAAAAAGCATGACTCTTAATATATAACACTCTGGTATAAAATAATCATGACCTTTACAAAAAGCATGACTCTGATAACACTCTGGTATGCTAACCATGGCCGTAGCCGTCACCATCAATAATAATTATAAAATATAAGTAATGTAGATCTGGCAACAAATATTGGGTACATAAATCTTGGAATATAAACCAAAATAAGTGTCCATCAAGCACAAAGTACATCTAATTTCTCACATGTCAATTTTGAAATACACACACTGTAATACAAGTAATTTGGTAGAAGGTGATATTCACATAATCATGAACATAAATAATCAATAAATCACGAGCTAGCACACCAAGGTAATAATTTGTAAAATGGTTTAAAACATCCAGGCAACCTTTGACCGACTCTTACTGCCTGTAATATTGGGGGATCTCACGTTTACACAACACGACGTATTTTTATTGAAACACTCTGTAAAATACGATTTATCCAAACCTGCCAATTTCTGGATAACAACAATTATTTATATACCTGATTGAACCAACATATTTTTACGATCATATAATGACAAGCGAGTGTAGAATGTGATTGAAATGATCACGCAATAACCAAAATAACAACATTTTTAAAGTTGTACACACGTGAGTCACGTAGTAGTCCTTTGGTACCAAAATCTCATGATTTTGGTACTTCCTCAGGCAAGTGTGTTGAAGGGAACCAATTTAATAACCTATAACCATTTCCTGACCAGACTTATTGCATAGTCTATAAAGCAATTGAGTATCTCCTGGGGAGGAAAGTAACTTCTAGTTCTATTCATCCATTTATTAAGTTTATTGATTCTTTTGTCATGTTTGTCCAATGTAATGTTGGGCATGCATGGATTAACACAGGCCTAATCCATCTTTTCTGGCATTTCTGGAGCAAATCAATAACTTCTATTCATAAACATGATGCCTTCAAGATGAGATGGATGCTGATTACGCAATCTGCTACAGATTAGTTTTTTACAAGCATCCATACTTATTTTATAGACTGATAAGTCTGTGTTTCAAGAGATGGTTAGCTTCCACCTTACACACTTGCC
The DNA here is from genome assembly GCA_035610835.1 of Ophiura sarsii. NCBI lineage: Eukaryota > Metazoa > Echinodermata > Ophiuroidea > Amphilepidida > Ophiuridae > Ophiura > Ophiura sarsii. The sequence goes on along the minus strand of CM069457.1, from coordinate 17,580,995 downwards.
TGAGGAAGTACCAAAATCATGAGATTTTGGTACCAAAGGACTAGTCACGTAGTAAAATTTGAGGAAATTATGCATCTGAAAATCTCACTAAATCTCACTTTTACGAATGCATCCTTGAATAAAACCTATCCAAATATGATCACAAGTATTTACTCTAGACTCGGTTTGTACTTTGATTGAAATTTGGTAATGATTAAACCGATAAAATAAGTGAAAGTTTTCCCCATTTCAAACCTTGTATCTTTTTACCTTTGATGATATAATCAGAAGCTACTGTACAGGTCAAAACGGGGATCAAGTTAATTAACGGTCCAGCTACTTGTATATAGCGCCCTCACTAATTCAGCAACCGGTCAAAGGGTATCGTATTGCACCCGGTGTCGGACGTATTCTCGATCCCATCACAGTAACTACATTGAATTGTACTTTTCCTTCTGAAATCCCCGAAAGTTGGGTAAAATATCGAGACTTGTATGAGCATTTTTTTAAACTAACTCCTACATTCTGGGAAGATAGGTGTAATATTCCCAAAATGTTATAAAGATATCATTGTCAACATGGGTCAATTTTCAACATTGAACAGTTGTGTCCATTTTGGGCAATTTTCGCCATTTCGTCTTCTGATATGACACAGTGCCTGAGAATAGAGCAAATTAGCTAGCACTGGTTTCGCACCTGCCTCATCGCATCTATCCAGCAGTTATACATTAGTATAATCCAATTGCTTCAACCGAATGTCTAATCTAGTGCCATCATTCAAGACTCTGATCAGACTGATCTCGCCCCGATTGGGGGGCAGTTCTCGGATGTGGAAGGATTTTTGACAAGTATCTCAGAGGGTGTTGTTCGATAGTGTGACCGTGAAATGAAACACGGAATGCGAGGTATACTAGGAGCTGTATGACTTCTGCGGTAGCTGTTTGGAATAGACGGATGGATGCTTTATTATTAATAGGCTACTATTAATACTTTGTTGATGTACCACACCCTATATTCTTTTCTTCATTGCTGTACGATATTGCTAATGCTGCTGCTCGTTACATTTATACAAAGAACAATTATTAAAACTATTAATTGAAATAAGATAGTAATATAATAATTGTTATTCCGTGTGACTTCATTTAAGGAATGTATCGAGACCAATTGAATGGCAACTTCTTGAAATACAAAGCTTTCACGTTGTCAGAACACGTTTCACCCATATTAACAATAAACCACTCATGCATGCGTTGCACCTGTGCAAATCCCCCGCACGGTTACCATGGTTACTTTTGCCGAAATAACAAATCCGTGCCATGGAACTTTAGCGCTCAGATATGGAGCATTATTATTATACAGACCTCTTCTGTGGGTTAATTTTTTTAAAGTAGTATGTACGTCGCCATATTGATCAAAGCTATGACGAAAGACTTACGAGATGTCCACGTCTCCGTTTCATGTATCGATATTGTCGATTTATGCATTGAATTCCTGCGTGATAACCGCGTCCAGCGACCTGTTGCTGCTGATGAGGCGCTTTTAGTTCGGATGACATCATAAATGTTGGGTATGGCTATCCCATCAGCATTTTCGATACAGGCAACCGGGCGCGAATTTCAAATAATCACAGGTTTGGGATGTGCAGTTTAAATTCATTTAATTGAACATTGCAGTTCTGTGTTCAATTAAAATGGTCAATATACATTAGATAGTGATTGTCCTAACACATGCATGGTTTAATGAATACGGTATTACTTAAGTTTGGTAAAAAGGGTTAAATTATAGATATTTCGGATCAATATTCAGCATTGAAATACCCATTGCAGTAACCTTGTAAACAAGAAAAGATCAACTGTTAGAGCGCGCTGACACTCTGTCTCCAATATACCTTTGAGATGAATGACTTCGTGCAAGGAGCCATGGTCAGGGATACTATTAACTTTGGGATAGGAAAGTCGTATACTAATGTACGTAGCGAAAACGGGCCCTTTTGCATAAATTATGGTAATCTTCGGAATGTGTCGGTGACTCGGCGTTTAAGGGCAGTGTCAACCCGGCACTTGTTTCAAAAATTGAATTTCATATTTCTCTATTATTTAATACTTTTATATGTATTCTATCATTACCATCATAAGTAACTAATCGGAAGCGATTATTTCCCGTTCTTTTGGGTGATTTTAAATTGTTGTTTTGGTAAGTTTGAGTCAAGAAAAGGCGCATGGTTATTTGGCGGGAGTTTAAGCGGAGTTACGCGGTTTTCAAATGCTGCGACAGCTGTTCGATCATTGCGTCGCGCGCTGAAACTTCGCGCGCGTAATACTAGACGCGCCGCTTAATATCCGCGACGTTGTTTTGTTTACAAAAACGTATATTAGAACAAATTACCATTTTTTATTTTATAGTTATGCTGTCTGAAAAATTTGGGGTAAAAAATTCGCTTTTTGGTTCATTTCTCAAAATTTGGTTTATTTGGTATCACATTGATATCACCATCGGATTCCTTATCAAATTTCCTTTCTAAAAATGTATACTTTTATGTAATTTGATTCAATATTCTCAAACTTAGAAGCAAAAGTTGATCATCAAAATAATAGGGTTGACACTTCCCTTAACGCGTTTAACAACGTTTAACCAGGTTTAACGGCAGGTTAAACGGCATGGTAGTCAGCATAGGTTTGGGGGCGCTGTAGATTTACACAGACGACGGTGGCCACGCGAAATCTACATTTTGAATTCGTAGTGAATAACACGTATTAATCGCGCATTTTAAACTATCATTTTGACAAATACATCATAATTAGAAGGATTTTTATCGTTAACCGGGCGATGACTGTTAAAAATAATTCAAAATGGTGCACTCTCGTTGCCAAATTGGGTCGTCTGAGAGACGCGTGGCCAGCGTTGCGTCGTCTGCTACAATCATCACGCCTGATCGGTATAGCGCCACCAATTCTATGCTGACTAAGTTCAATTTAAAAGTGGACCCAATCGGCAAGCTCATGTGGCAAACCCCTGCCATGGTCTCCTGGATGTAGCCATAGTCTGAACTCCATAGACATACACGGAATGAAGTGCGTCAGGGGGGAATCATGGCTCTTTTTACATACCTGCCCTGGAGATGATTACTGACCCCAGATTTAAGTTGAAATAATAATCATGTAGTGACTGCTAGATTTGGGGAAATCGCGTCTATCCTCGTCTGGCGTGGCAACAGATCAGGCTGTGCGGCGGTACATGAGGGCATCTTTTTTTTATTTAGGCTACTGTAGGGCGACCATTGTCGATCCGCTAATAATAACGAATTACGAAAAGAACCAAATTATCATTTAGGGTGAATTTCAATCAATTCTTGAACTTTTAATGATTTCCAAAGTGCATCGACAAAATTATGGAGACTTGATCACGATCAGAAGTAGATCCTTCTCCGGGGATCCTTTAACCAGGACCGTCACATGAATTTTAGCGGTATACAGAGTTTTTAAGGGCTCAGCAACTCCACAACGCTCCAACGATCACATGAATGTTTTAGCGGTCACATACACATGATACACCGAGTTGTTAAGACTCCACAACGCTAACGCTGAGTGCAAGTATTACCACCGTTGACCAATCAGGCTGCATCATTGTGGTGGAGCTACTACGCATGTGTGAGAGCGCACCCGAGCAGCTTATACCGGACCCAGGATTTATAACCTAGTCAAGTTAAATCATTTTACATAAGGCCTTATTATCATGATTATAGTAACTTGAGTCAAATTAGCAGTGGCGCTGGATGGGCAATTTGATTAATTTTGCCCACAAATCAGGGACAATTATTAATACTAGCGGCACGCCCGTCCTGCGGACGGGCTCTCCCGCTAGGGAGTAGGGCCTACCAGATAGACATCTACAAAAATAAAGTGTTGAAAATTTATAACGAAACACATAGGAATAGAACAATATTTAAAACATTTTTCAAATTCAAAATTCAAAAGTTTTTAAATTTAAATTAATTTTTTTTTTGAAAATTACCCCCCGCCCGCACACGCCCCGTGGCATATTTCAACACCAAGGCCTAAACCTTAACCATCTCCTGTACCCCACCCGTCCCTCCCCCTCCCTGTCCCCTCCCGGCCCGCCCCCGTCCAGTGGCATATCCGTTACGCAATTTAGCATCACATTTTTTCATTAACCCCCCTGTCTCCCAAACCACATTACATCATTACACACAACCCCCATTCGTCACCGTCCCGCCCGCCCCTCCCCGTGGCATACCTCAACTTCAAAGCCCAAAGTTCCCCGCCCGCAATTTATCTCAACGCCAAGGCCTAACCTTAACTATCTCCCGTAGCGCGGCGTACTTCTCCAATATTTGTCCGCCCGCGTGTCACATACAGTATCAAATCCCACATCTGACACCATCGTTACGCAATTTAATAATACATTTCTTTATTAACCCCATCCCAAACTACATAACCATAACATAAGGGGGCGCACCACCAAACATACGCTTCATGAAAATTGAGTGTTGACAGTCATGTTCACGGTGCTATTGTGGCGCTTTCTGCAAAACTTGAGATATAGTGTTTGATATCAAATTCAAGCATTTGTCTTCAATTTTTTGAATATTTTACCAAAATTTGGAAAACCCTGTTGAATTTTTATGCGTGGGACACTCCGTAAATTATACGCGGCGCATTTTCAGACGTGTTTAGAGTCATTTTCATGGTCATATTTTGAAATATTCTGCAGTACTTGAGAGACACTGTTTGCTCTCAAAATACGGAAAATTATCTCAACTCTCTAAATCACCGGTCAAAACATGGTCCTATCCCTTGACTTTTCCCGCTACAGCGACAAATAGCGCCGCAACCCTATTTTCAATGATACACATCACTCATATTTGGGTATCGGCTGTCGTGAACATCCGCGTGCCTATTTTAGCTTAACGTTTTCAAAATAGTATGATTTGTTGGTTATATAATCTTAACTTATATCTCAATCATATTACCGAATATCGTGCAATTTCAAGCCTATCTTCTTATTAAAATCGTGACTTCAATGTTAGAACTTCATTAACCGAATTTCGTTATTACATAAATGCGGAGTGATTTGGTGGTGCGCCCCCTTAGAACCACCATTATTGTATATTTTGACAATTTCATCTCTTTCATATTGTTACCAACAAAATTCTAAACAATACACAACAAATTTCATCAAATTTCATGCCCTACTTTTAAAACTACATCCATTTAAAGATCAGTATGTTTACCCCAAAAATAGCAATAATTTAACAAGCAGGATGTTATCTTATTTACTAAACAAATCGAATTCATTTAAAAACATATGCATACTTTGACATATCAAAATCGACATTAGGTCAATCATCAAACTTTATGTTGTCCGTTCATTTTTAAAACATAAAATGTTTTTCATAAATAAATTTGATCAAAACTTTGTAATGTTACCGTTGGGTACGCATAGTCTATCAAAAATAAAGCTACACAATACATGTATATTACACTCCATAATGTGATACAATTTTTACTCAATTCATGTAGGCCCTATGGATGATGTGACACACACTGAGATAGAGATCATGCTAACTATTTCTGTCAATGTCACTCGTAAAAATAATGTTTTAACAGTGTTATTTATATAGTAAATAGGCCATAGACCTTACCTAATGATTAATAAACGTAATTTAGTTTCTAAATATAACTAAAGCGGGCATGCGTTGTGTCACCTACGCAACGCGCCTTTGCGTATACACACGCTGAGTTGATTGCGCGGTTAGACATACGCTTATGAGTGAGCGTTACGAGATTATTAATAAGTCGGCATAACTTAGAAAGTTTAACATATCGAAGTAATGTATGTAGACTACATTAGGGATATGTTACAATACACTGGTGGCAGCGGTGGGGGGGGGGGGGGGGGGGGTGGACAACGGGAGACAGCCTGGCATGACTCCTTGGCCCCGTTGATATCGGTTGAATTGCTTTAAACACAATACAGTAAGAGGATTAGGTGAGGGTTAGTGTTTATGGTTAGAGGTCCGAGCTAAGGTTAACATTAGGGTTAGGATCAGGGTTGGATAAGGTCATAGGGTTAGGATTAGAGGGTTGTAGGGTTAGGGTTAGATGGGTTAGGGTTAGAGCTATGGGTTAGGGTTAGGGTCATGCGTTCGGGTTCGGGTTAGGGGGTTGGGGTTAGGATTAGGGGTTAGGGGTAGGGTAAAAGTTATGGGCTATGGGTTTATGCCAAGGGGTGTTTAGGGATGGGTAACTCATAATGAGTATATGCGCCAAGGGTTATGAGTTTAGGGTTTAAGTTGGGCCCATGTCGGATTTGTGACTAGCACTGTATGTCTAGTAATCGCGGCGATACACCCTCCCCTCCTGTCCAAACATTGGCGACTTTCAAGCAACCGCCTCATTGCTCCCCCCCCCCACAACTGCTCCCCTGGCCCCACGCCACCCTACATATGGCTTTTCTTTCATTCACGAGGCCTATCTAATTGAACCATGCGAGTTTTCGCTTTCTTGTAGACATTTTGACTAGTCCTATAGATAGTTTATAAGCTACATATAGATAGTTTATGAGCTACATATAGTGCACCTACTAGTACTAGCTATCAAAGTGTTTTTTTCTGAGCAAGGGATGCAGTGAAGGCTTTGTTTGATAGATTTTACGAATTTAAATTCAATATGCACACTGTTTCAGAGTATTTTACTTCGGCACACAGCCTCTTGTTAAGTAACGGATGAAAACAGATCCCTAAAGCCCATAATTTAGTTGATAAATTATGAATTTCTATAAAACTGCGCTGCAAATGGCCTCTTAGAACCACCATTATTGTATATTTTGACAATTTCATCTCTTTCATATTGTTACCAACAAAATTCTAAACAATACACAACAAATTTCATCAAATTTCATGCCCTACTTTTAAAACTACATCCATTTAAAGATCAGTATGTTTACCCCAAAAATAGCAATAATTTAACAAGCAGGATGTTATCTTATTTACTAAACAAATCGAATTCATTTAAAAACATATGCATACTTTGACATATCAAAATCGACATTAGGTCAATCATCAAACTTTATGTTGTCCGTTCATTTTTAAAACATAAAATGTTTTTCATAAATAAATTTGATCAAAACTTTGTAATGTTACCGTTGGGTACGCATAGTCTATCAAAAATAAAGCTACACAATACATGTATATTACACTCCATAACGTGATACAATTTTTACTCAATTCATGTAGGCCCTATGGATGATGTGACACACACTGAGATAGAGATCATGCTAACTATTTCTGTCAATGTCACTCGTAAAAATAATGTTTTAACAGTGTTATTTATATAGTAAATAGGCCATAGACCTTACCTAATGATTAATAAACGTAATTTAGTTTCTAAATATAACTAAAGCGGGCATGCGTTGTGTCACCTACGCAACGCGCCTTTGCGTATACACACGCTGAGTTGATTGCGCGGTTAGACATACGCTTATGAGTGAGCGTTACGAGATTATTAATAAGTCGGCATAACTTAGAAAGTTTAACATATCGAAGTAATGTATGTAGACTACATTAGGGATATGTTACAATACACTGGTGGCAGCGGTGGGGGGGGGGGGGGTGGACAACGGGAGACAGCCTGGCATGACTCCTTGGCCCCGTTGATATCGGTTGAATTGCTTTAAACACAATACAGTAAGAGGATTAGGTGAGGGTTAGTGTTTATGGTTAGAGGTCCGAGCTAAGGTTAACATTAGGGTTAGGATCAGGGTTGGATAAGGTCATAGGGTTAGGATTAGAGGGTTGTAGGGTTAGGGTTAGATGGGTTAGGGTTAGAGCTATGGGTTAGGGTTAGGGTCATGCGTTCGGGTTCGGGTTAGGGGGTTGGGGTTAGGATTAGGGGTTAGGGGTAGGGTAAAAGTTATGGGCTATGGGTTTATGCCAAGGGGTGTTTAGGGATGGGTAACTCATAATGAGTATATGCGCCAAGGGTTATGAGTTTAGGGTTTAAGTTGGGCCCATGTCGGATTTGTGACTAGCACTGTATGTCTAGTAATCGCGGCGATACACCCTCCCCTCCTGTCCAAACATTGGCGACTTTCAAGCAACCGCCTCATTGCTCCCCCCCCCCCCACAACTGCTCCCCTGGCCCCACGCCACCCTACATATGGCTTTTCTTTCATTCACGAGGCCTATCTAATTGAACCATGCGAGTTTTCGCTTTCTTGTAGACATTTTGACTAGTCCTATAGATAGTTTATAAGCTACATATAGATAGTTTATGAGCTACATATAGTGCACCTACTAGTACTAGCTATCAAAGTGTTTTTTTCTGAGCAAGGGATGCAGTGAAGGCTTTGTTTGATAGATTTTACGAATTTAAATTCAATATGCACACTGTTTCAGAGTATTTTACTTCGGCACACAGCCTCTTGTTAAGTAACGGATGAAAACAGATCCCTAAAGCCCATAATTTAGTTGATAAATTATGAATTTCTATAAAACTGCGCTGCAAATGGCCTCTTAGAACCACCATTATTGTATATTTTGACAATTTCATCTCTTTCATATTGTTACCAACAAAATTCTAAACAATACACAACAAATTTCATCAAATTTCATGCCCTACTTTTAAAACTACATCCATTTAAAGATCAGTATGTTTACCCCAAAAATAGCAATAATTTAACAAGCAGGATGTTATCTTATTTACTAAACAAATCGAATTCATTTAAAAACATATGCATACTTTGACATATCAAAATCGACATTAGGTCAATCATCAAACTTTATGTTGTCCGTTCATTTTTAAAACATAAAATGTTTTTCATAAATAAATTTGATCAAAACTTTGTAATGTTACCGTTGGGTACGCATAGTCTATCAAAAATAAAGCTACACAATACATGTATATTACACTCCATAACGTGATACAATTTTTACTCAATTCATGTAGGCCCTATGGATGATGTGACACACACTGAGATAGAGATCATGCTAACTATTTCTGTCAATGTCACTCGTAAAAATAATGTTTTAACAGTGTTATTTATATAGTAAATAGGCCATAGACCTTACCTAATGATTAATAAACGTAATTTAGTTTCTAAATATAACTAAAGCGGGCATGCGTTGTGTCACCTACGCAACGCGCCTTTGCGTATACACACGCTGAGTTGATTGCGCGGTTAGACATACGCTTATGAGTGAGCGTTACGAGATTATTAATAAGTCGGCATAACTTAGAAAGTTTAACATATCGAAGTAATGTATGTAGACTACATTAGGGATATGTTACAATACACTGGTGGCAGCGGTGGGGGGGGGGGGGGTGGACAACGGGAGACAGCCTGGCATGACTCCTTGGCCCCGTTGATATCGGTTGAATTGCTTTAAACACAATACAGTAAGAGGATTAGGTGAGGGTTAGTGTTTATGGTTAGAGGTCCGAGCTAAGGTTAACATTAGGGTTAGGATCAGGGTTGGATAAGGTCATAGGGTTAGGATTAGAGGGTTGTAGGGTTAGGGTTAGATGGGTTAGGGTTAGAGCTATGGGTTAGGGTTAGGGTCATGCGTTCGGGTTCGGGTTAGGGGGTTGGGGTTAGGATTAGGGGTTAGGGGTAGGGTAAAAGTTATGGGCTATGGGTTTATGCCAAGGGGTGTTTAGGGATGGGTAACTCATAATGAGTATATGCGCCAAGGGTTATGAGTTTAGGGTTTAAGTTGGGCCCATGTCGGATTTGTGACTAGCACTGTATGTCTAGTAATCGCGGCGATACACCCTCCCCTCCTGTCCAAACATTGGCGACTTTCAAGCAACCGCCTCATTGCTCCCCCCCCCCCCCCACAACTGCTCCCCTGGCCCCACGCCACCCTACATATGGCTTTTCTTTCATTCACGAGGCCTATCTAATTGAACCATGCGAGTTTTCGCTTTCTTGTAGACATTTTGACTAGTCCTATAGATAGTTTATAAGCTACATATAGATAGTTTATGAGCTACATATAGTGCACCTACTAGTACTAGCTATCAAAGTGTTTTTTTCTGAGCAAGGGATGCAGTGAAGGCTTTGTTTGATAGATTTTACGAATTTAAATTCAATATGCACACTGTTTCAGAGTATTTTACTTCGGCACACAGCCTCTTGTTAAGTAACGGATGAAAACAGATCCCTAAAGCCCATAATTTAGTTGATAAATTATGAATTTCTATAAAACTGCGCTGCAAATGGCCTCTTATAAGGGGGCGCACCACCAAACATACGCTTCATGAAAATTGAGTGTTGACAGTCATGTTCACGGTGCTATTGTGGCGCTTTCTGCAAAACTTGAGATATAGTGTTTGATATCAAATTCAAGCATTTGTCTTCAATTTTTTGAATATTTTACCAAAATTTGGAAAACCCTGTTGAATTTTTATGCGTGGGACACTCCGTAAATTATACGCGGCGCATTTTCAGACGTGTTTAGAGTCATTTTCATGGTCATATTTTGAAATATTCTGCAGTACTTGAGAGACACTGTTTGCTCTCAAAATACGGAAAATTATCTCAACTCTCTAAATCACCGGTCAAAACATGGTCCTATCCCTTGACTTTTCCCGCTACAGCGACAAATAGCGCCGCAACCCTATTTTCAATGATACACATCACTCATATTTGGGTATCGGCTGTCGTGAACATCCGCGTGCCTATTTTAGCTTAACGTTTTCAAAATAGTATGATTTGTTGGTTATATAATCTTAACTTATATCTCAATCATATTACCGAATATCGTGCAATTTCAAGCCTATCTTCTTATTAAAATCGTGACTTCAATGTTAGAACTTCATTAACCGAATTTCGTTATAGCCATACGTATTTCTCCAATATTTGCCCGCCCGCGTAAGTAATTAGTCTATGCGCCCGCGTGTGTAGGGGTGCGTGGGTGTAGTGCGCGTGCGCGTTTATTTTGCATGGCGCACTGCTGCGCGCTATGTGTAACGCGCGCCGACTGCATGGTTACAGTGTACGCAGAGAAAAACAAACATGGCCCGTAGAAATTAGTCTCAAAAGCCGGGCTGAAAAGGCCTAAATTGGACATCATTTTGCTCAAAACTCGGTCAATTCTGTACGGTTTTCGGCCATTTATAGCTTATAACCCGTGTCCGGTCTTTATTTAGTATCAGTGAAATATTCACGGCTTTAAAATGCAAAATGAGAAAGCCTTTTCAGGATACACACATACATACACCCCTACACACGCGGGCGGGCAAATATTGGAGAAATACGCTGCGCCACGGGAGTTGGTTTCGGTTTAGGCCTTGGGGTTGCATAAGCCACGGGGCGGGGGCGGGGCGGTTAGGGGTTGTGTGTAATGATCCCTTTAGGGCCTAGGTTATGTTATGGTTATGTAGTTTGGGATGGGGTAAAGAAATGTATTATTAAATTGCGTAACGATGGTGTCAGATGTGGGATTTGATACTGTATGTGACACGCGGGCGGACAAATATTGGAGAAGTACGCCGCGCTACGGGAGATAGTTAAGGTTAGGCCTTGGCGTTGAGATAAATTGCGGGCGGGGAACTTTGGGATTTGGGCTTGAGGTATGCCACGGGGAGGGGCGGGAGGGGCGGTGACGAATGGGGGTTGTGTGTAATGATGTAATGTGGTTTGGGAGACAGGGGGTTAATGAAAAAATGTGATGCTAAATTGCGTAACGGATATGCCACTGGACGGGGGCGGGCCGGGAGGGGACAGGGAGGGGGAGGGACGGGTGGGGTACGGGAGATGGTTAAGGTTTAGGCCTTGGTGTTGAAATATGCCACGGGGCGTGTGCGGGCGGGGGGTAATTTTCAAAAAAAATTGAAATTGAAATTTAAAAACTTTTGAATTAGGCTACAAAACCTTTTGATTTAAAACAAAAATGTTTTAAATATTGTTCTATTCCTATGTGTTTCGTTATAAATTTTCAACACTTTATTTTTGTAGGTGTCTATCTGGTAGGCCCTACTCCCTAGCGGGAGAGCCCGTCCGCAGGACGGGCGTGCCGCTAGTCTTACTATAATTCACCGTATGTTGTATGTATGTGTGTATGTAGGGGTGGGTGTAGTGCGTGTGCGCGTTTATTTTGCATGGCGCACTGCTGCGCGCTATGTGTAACGCGCGCCGACTGCATGGTTACAGTGTACGCAGAGAAAAACAAACATGGCCTGTAGAAATTAGTCTCAAAAGCCGGGCTGAAAAGGCCTAAATTGGACATCATTTTGCTCATATCTCGGTCAATTCGGTACGGTTTTCGGCCATTTATAGCTTATAACACTCACATTATAATCATCTTTCATCAGTTCAACGTTCACGGCGTTTAGGCGTAAAATGAGGGAGCCTTTTATGGATACACACATACAAACACCCCAACACACAAACATACAACACTAGATTTCGCGGTTCGTGGGTTGGGCGGTTCTCGGGTTGGGAGTTTATGGGATGTGTATATAATCTTAAAATTCAGTTATCACAGGTGCCATTAATATTCCAAATCCCCATAATACAGGAACCTCATGTTTCCCATGTGCATATCCATGTAATTCAGTAGGCCTACATGTGTTATTAGGCCTAGGTTTAGGGTTTTATATTGGAGTCTTAGTTCAGAGGTCTTTTAGTTTTAGAGTCAGCGAGAGGAGGGGTCTATCGTCTTGACTCATGATCATCTGTGCCAAGTCTTGAGAACTGTGTGTCGACATTGATTATTCCTCTTTATAAAGCATGCATGTTTGCGCACACCGATATCCATGTAAAATTCCCATTTATATAACAGACATCCCATGATTGGCCTAGGGCCTATCCGAATTGCTATAGTGTTAAATTACAACTTTACACTGTACACACTCGCACGCTGAAGGTCTGGGTTTGATTCCTGGCGCATGCAGACTGAAGCCCCCCATCCATCATTTGACTCTTTTAATTTCATCCTGATCATGCATGCATAGTTTAACTCATAAAAACCGGGACGAAAACATGCCCGAAAGTCAGGGGCGTAACTACTTTTTTTGAGTGGGGGGGATGAAAATTATCAGACTCAAATACGGCAGGGCTGTCAAGTTCAGAGTAATGTTCAGAGTGAGACTTTTTTAACCTCAAAATATTTTTTTACTCGCTACGCTCGTAAAACTATTGCCCGCCTTTTGTAACCCAAATAAGACACTTTTTACAGATTGGGCTCATTTTGTAGCCCAAAAATTCAGGAATAATGCACTTGTCAATTGTCATTTTATGCCATCGGATTTAGGACTTTGGACCAACTATGTATTCTCTTATATACACTAGCCTATTGTGACTTTCTTTTCCCTTGCAACCAGATTGCTATAATATGAGTGTGCCTACAAAGGATAATCAAGTTGAACAAACAAATACAGGGCCGTAAGACAATTTTTTCAAAGGGGGGGCGTTTTCTCCAAAAAATCACGGGAAGATTTTTGTGAGTCAAATATGCGCGCGTAGCGCGCGAATATTTTCGAATTTGCACCTATTTTTTGCACGATCGAGGTACATTTTGGCTCTAAACAAGCTTGTAGCAAAGAATATTGCATTTTGGGAGGACAAATGCGCGCGTAGCGCGCAAATTTTTTTCATCTGTGTACAAA
>CM069457.1:17443769-17567285 GCA_035610835.1 Ophiura sarsii | reverse complement strand
CCTTATGGAAACTCCCCTTAATACCGGGCTTAATACTCTCTCAGGCTTTTTTTGTTGTTGTGCCGTCGGGGACCCGGGGGGCATGTGCCCCCAGGCCACCTCCTGGCTACGCCAATGTCAACATTGTTGAGAGTCCCATATGCCGGGGTCCCATGTAATAATAATACGAAATCGGTGTGCATGTAGCAAAAGACAAATAATCCAAGAAATTCCTTTTCTTTTCTATACCACGCAATACCTCAATATTTACCAGACAATATCCCCATGTTGATATAGCTATGATGAGGTCACAAAAAGTCTATAACGAGACTGTATACTACACACGTACACCGGCCGGCAACTTTCACTGTACTACAAGTGTCTGGTGTGTGGTATCAGCTGATAAGGCGTTTCCTCTTACTACAGCATACAGGTTCCTATCCTCACTCTAAAGTCTCACGTTTTGGTTCCTCCTGCCGCTCTGCACCACGTAATTGATCACAACATTAAAAGGTAAGCTTGGGAGTTTAGGACTTCAATCAATTATTTAATTGTCACGGTGAAAGTTTTCCAATACTCTACGTACGGTTTTTCAGCAAAGTATAATGGTTCATGCGTTCAGTTCAATTCAATGTGCCATGTTTCAGTACAGTGTATAACCCATACCGTGTGGTATACCTTAGGCTTATACCATGGACTTATTAGTCCATGCTTATTAGTTATGTATATTGTATATATATTTTATATTTTACTAGTATTAATATCATGGCTATGTAATAGTCACTCGTTGTTTCATTTACTATGATTTTTAAAATGACTTACATTATTTGGAAAGTTAAGTCAAGACTGTCCTGAGTTTAATACCTTGGATTCTCTACGTCGTATTATAATTGGGGCATTCGTAACACTAGACCGGTACCTATAACCACCTCCCTGCTAGTGCTATAACTACGTGTGTGTATTCAATTTGTTTAGTGTCTGCAATTTGTCACCATGCTATTCTACATGTAGTACTACCCGGTCGCGATACATGGGGTATACGGGTTATGCATTCCCTCTTTCCATTTGGGTACTATCGGGTCAAGCCTATTGATCAGGTTGAAGCTCTCGATTCCATGGAAATGGAATTGTATCCATAATTCAATTCCATTCATGTCAGTGTCATAGCAGGGACGATTCCCTGATCATAGAGAACTGTTGCAGTTATGTGTACTCTTAAAAATGCAGCTAGTGTCGTTTTGTCCCGAGTTTTGTACGGTAACTAATATAAATTACCAAAGAAGTAGACTGTCCCAAATTCCGATCGATGCCTAAAGTACATAAAATGTTTTCATCATCAAAATCAATTGATGGGATTTAGGTCCGTCATTTTCCTGGCATCGTCTTATATTAGACATTCATTAATAATAATTATTGATCATGAGTATCGGATTTATCAAACTCAAGATTGTGTTAAAGGTAGATGACCCGATCACATTTTCGTAACACAGAATTATTTCAAACATACGGAGATTTTCATATCATATGAAAGCTCGTATTTTTCTCATCATCATACTAAAATTTGACGGCCTAAATCGGTATAATTACGGAGAAATCGATGAAATAACGTCGAATTACCACGAATGGTGGTAACCACCGATATAGTTTGTGTACTACTCAATGGGTACAGTTCACAGCATCTTGTGCGTCTAAAATAAGAACCATTAGAGCTATGCAACTCAAACTTTGGAACACGACTTTTTTAAGGATGACCTTTCTTGTAGAATAGAAAACTTCAAGTTGAAAATCGGAACATCTACCTTTCACCTTTTCGACAAAGTGCAAAAACTGTGCGTGTTAAACTGCTTGTTTGAAAGAAACAAATGCATTTTTGTATCATATTCTCTTAATCTCTTATGATTACTAATTAAATATTTTGCTCTGTTCTATTTTAACTGTTATTATAATCGGTTTCAGCAAATGTGTCATCTCTTGCATATTGGTGATGGAGGTTGATTTGATGGGGATGTAATGGTTGTAAATTGTTATTTGCCATGTTAATACCCAGTTTAATCTTCTTAAATATTGCGCTAGAGTAAACAAATAATCAATACGTCTTTATGAAAGATAAAGCTCAGAAAAATACTCAAAATGTTACTTCACGGTTACTTTAACAGGTGAGTATAGGTTTTCCCAGTTAGTTTAACATTTTTTTTCATTATATTTCATATCTCGTTAAGTTAGAATTCGTCCCCAAAATCTGACTTACGCATTTTGTTAGATAAATTTCGTCAATGAGCATTATATTTCAAAGTATGACCATTTCATTTAATTAATTGGTCATTTCTTTTCGTCAAGGAAGGATTGAATTCGTATCACCTGATGGGTAGCGGGCCTATGCACAAATATAATTCGTCTTTGTTAATTATTTTTAATACATTTATCACATATATTCGTCAGGTGTTAGAAGATAGGCCTACATATTATTGCAGGTTAGATTTGAACCACCGACATGTGTTCTTTTGCCTTGTCTATATTGAAACAACTGAAAACGTGGATATTGTTTTTGCATGGTTTTACCATCTAAAGATACCACACCAAAGTGCAAACAACTTGCACAAAGTCCCATTAAGTCATTCAAGAAAGTTGGTGATATAAATCATATGAAATAAAAGAAAAAAAGAACGAACAAGAAAGAAAGAAGAAGAAAAAAACAAAACCGTATAGGCCTATAGCTGGATTTTACATGCTTATTCTAGGCAGGACGTTCCACATGGGACGAAATAAAGTGAACTGAATATGAAACAATCTGATCAAAGACGAAATAAATGTATACATTAGTAGGTTACCGCTGTATCAGACGAAATGGAAGTGTGTTAGGACGAAATAAAATGAACATTAAATGAAATTCATTGCGCAAAATATGAATATACTTGACCAAAGACGAAATTTACTTTAACAAATGCAACCTTCCAAATTTTGGGACGAATTCAAACTTAACGAGATATGAAATATAATGAATAAAGTGTTAAACTAACTGGGAAAACCTATATTAGGCCAAATATATATTTCAGTGTGTTACTTATGGAAAGAGGCACTCAAGTTGATGTTATTCCCTTGGCCTATGTAATCATGTAGGATTACTAAAATCATGTTTTAGGTGATTGAAATTAAACATCATGTTGCAAAGCACAACAAAACTTTCAACATCAATGACATTCAAAATTTATTCGATAAGGCATTGGGAAAGTGTCCCATCAGACTGGAAACATGTGTCGGCACGTCAGGGAAATTGAAATTCGTAAAAAAAAAATCACATCTGTGATATTGTTATTCCCCAAATTATCATCAAATTATTTGAGGATTCAGACCACGACGCAGATTCATCGAATCAAATCAAATTGATGATAAGCGTATAACAACATGTTTAATATTGTAGGCCAAATTTAAAATGCGCGTGTAACCATGCATGATACATACAGTCATCAACAAAAGTAACTATACAGGTAATAAATGGGCTTCTCTAAAATATGTATCCTACCTAAAAATATTAATTTATACAGTTGTTGAGAAATCTACCTTCTTTAATATGATATATTGCACGCTAAGGACTGGATGATTATTGAGGAATTGACACTCCTAAATGTAAGGTAAAGTCCGATTTTCATTTTCACATTTTTCTTTTCTACACGGACGCGAACTACATGTCATACTCTCCCCCGTGTTGAAAAGTAAAATGTGAAAATGAAATTGTGACTTTACCTTACATTTTGCCACCTGTTTAATATTCAAACTATCCTAGCGTGCAATATCTCATATTAAAGCTTAAAGAAGACATAATTTGGTTTTTGATTTGGTTTTGCCAATCCTGAGATATGATTAATTAACTAAAGTTATCTAAAATCGATGTTGTGCCACTTTTACAGAAAGAATGCTTATAAAGCGTCAAACAGATACTAACTTGTTCTTCCAATGGCCATCAATCCGTCTGAAACATGGGGGTGGAGGCATTCGGTCTGAATTTTAAAAATATTCAGTTCTGTTTGGCTATTAAATCGCAATACAAAAAAAAAAAAAATTGCATAACATTTGCTAAGACCACTCGAACAGGTGGAAGATTAGTATCTCCTGAGTAAACTTTCTATTCATTGCAAAGTGTAAAGTGGCACAACGTCGATTTTAGGTAGCTTTAGTTAATTGGTCATATCTCGGGATTGACAAAACCAAATAAGATGAAATAAACGGCATCTGAAAAGCCAAGCGTTTAGTCTTTCAATATGTATAAAAATGTTACACCAACTTTTAGAACTTCATGGTCAATAAGTTCGGTAAACACGTGCCCGGTTTTTTTTTTTGGGGGGGACACCCTGTATAACATTAGGCATAACAATCTTGTTCTCCTCCTTTCTCTCAGATTAGCACCATGAGCACTACAGAAGGTCCAGCACGTGTGATATTATGGGGTACACCCAGATGCCTGTCTACCGCGTTCTTAAAGGTTTGTAATGTTTTCTTACGCAAGTGTGTGCCAATATACATATCGAGGGTTGAGCGCCAAAAGGCCGTAACTCAAGAAATGCTATTTTGAGATAATCGACTTTCAAATATTTGGGACTCATTACAATACACTGCCTAGCACCCAACTTATGACTCTAATTTTAGTCAAATTCAGAGTGTTTATGAGTATCTCTTTATGGGGCTGAAAATCTAGGTTATGGATTATTTTTGTACCAAAATATCAATTTGCCCAAAAGTTGAGTTACGGCCTTCTGGCGCTCAACCCTCGATATTATAGTCTTAACAATGTGAGGTTATTCACTTGCCAAGCGGATCCATTCAAGGGATTCGCACCGGCCCATTCAATCGAGTGTGTGCATTTCGTCCGATTCGTATAGCAGAAGACTTAATATTCTTTGTTTTTCCTGCCCTAATAATTCCATCAATATCGCAATATGTTTTTCATCTAACGACTCCCCCTTTCTCGCGGCAGTACACATCATACAGTTGCTCCTACAGAAGTGAACAAAATAAAAGGTTTGTAATGTTTTGTTACGCAAGTGTGTGCCAATATACATGTAGTCTGTAAAACAAATACACATCTTGAAACAGGTGTTTATTTATAAACTATACTCATCACAAAAAGTATCGAGACACTTAACAAATGAGCCAATGATTAACGTCCCGAAAGGGTATTATTTAATCAAAGCAAATATCCCAGTGCATAATTTTGTTCTGCGTATTTTGACATCTCGATTATTGAGATGCGATGTTGCGGAGCGGAGTTATTGTCATTTCAATGGTCGTAGGTCCAGTTTCAAAAGTGACAATCATCCCTATATAGAAGCATTTTTGTACACGTGTGTAAAGCATAAACCTGATCATTCTATGATTGTCACTTTTGAAACTGGACCTATACGACCATTGAAATGACAATAACTCCGCTCCGCAACATCGCATCTCAATAATCGAAGTGTCATAATACGCAGAACAAAATTATGCACTGGGTTATTTGCTTTGATTAATCCATACCCTTTCGGGCCGTTAATTATTGTCTCATTTTTAAGTGTCTCGATACTCATTTGTGAGGAGTTTATCTTGAACACAATCATGACAATTGATTAGTAGATTCATCATAGACTTACATGACTTAGGCCGGTGTACCATCCCGGTATACCATTTCAGTATGGTACATCTTCCCATTGAGAGGGAAACAGTGATTTGAAATGTTAATCTGATATTGACACATATCCGCCCACGACAAAAGGAAGTGTGGGACACTGCGATTTGTGATAATGGCAAAACTAACTATTTTTGAGGATATTTCCGTATTTGTTCAAACAATTATGTGTTTTATATACTAAGGAACGATTTTTTTTCTTCTTCTTTTTAATTTGCACTTTGTTTCTCTAAATTTACCTTGATTAACCCTAACAGCCCCGTAGCCCATGAAATCCCATTTCCCAGCCTGTCGGTTCCACCTGGCGCTGAGGTTTTTGGGTGAAATAATGGCCCGGGCTACATAGCTGGGCGAGTACACTCGCCCAGCATAGCTTACCCCGGGGCTCAGTTGGTAGAGCGTTCGCCTCTCAACCGAGAGGTCGTAGGTTCAAACCCCGGGGCGTGGCACCTCTTGTTGTGTGTGCTTTTTTTGCTTGAACAAAATTTCGTTGGAAAATCCACCGGGAGTGTTAGGGCTTATGTTATTTAATGTCTATCTATATATAGCAGAAAATGTAAAAAAGCTGATATGTTTATATTATAATTGTTTAAATTAGCCAAGTGTGTCCCATAATTCCGTTAGTAGTGGGTTTTTGTTAATTGCCATATCACTTTACTCTACAACTTATCAAAGGAAGCAAGTACACGTCGTCACATGATTTCCGTACTTTTGAATGAGTTTCTGGTTCAACAATGTTTTAACATGAATGTATGTCTTCTGAAGCGAAACAAACTAAAAGGTATATTTTGATGAAAGTGTCCCATACTTTCTGTACATGTCATGGGCGGTCGATAATGGTTCTATCATGCGCTTTTTGACACCTGAATAATATGTTGGAACATGTGAAAGTCATGTAATAATGCTCGAATCATACTAGCCGGTCGATGGTCGCAACAGCTCGCTTCACCAATAATCGCTAGCTTTTATTAGCTAGTATTTCGGTGCGACTAAAGGTCGCCTCGAGCTACAAAATCGCCGGTAGTCGCATGCCTTTTCAGGGTTTTTTGGGGGGTCACGCATACGACAACCTGGATTATGGCTGCTGATTGGTTATGCTAATTTAGAGGCAAAATAACCTCCGCCCATTGGTTGAAAAAGTACAATGTTCATTACGTCATGAGCGACCGAATATGGGATATGGGATTTGCGCTGTGAGGCTGCACTCCCTTTGTGCTCTGCATACTAACATCATTTTTGCAGGCACACGGCATATTCTACCAAAGAAACTACTACCACTCTACTTAGCCAACATCAGAGACTCTTTTGGGATATCATACTGTTCATTTTTGATGATTTCTGCTTCAAAATTTGATGATTTTGATGATTTTGGATTCTGTGTTCTCTGTGTGTTCAGCTTTTCACCATAGCTATATAGCCATGCATGTGTTGATTTGGGGCTTGACTGCAACCATTTATCTGTGGTCAACACTTTCACTACTACCAGCTAATCACCTATTGACTGATAATCACCCATTGATGGAATCACCCACTCAACTAGGGATTAACTACAGAGACTTTCTCCTTGCAATCAACGATATTGGAAAACATAATGTTTCAAAGGATGTTTATGACACTATTAACTCCTTGGGAATCTCAAAATACAAACCTACTAGAAGAGGAAAGAAAGGAGGTAAAAAGCATAGACTCAAACTATATGTTCCTAATACTATTGCATCTCCTAGTAGGACGAGGGTTAGTTCTGATGTTTCCCTATATTCTCTTAACTGTCAGGGTGCCAATGAGAAATCCAAAACTGGGATCATAACTGACTTAATTGTTGAACATCAGATACAAATACTTTGCCTCACTGAAACATGGTTTGCTGGAAATCAATCTGATGATTTTTGTCTTCAATCAATGACACCATCCGGTTATGACAGTGTCAATGTACCGCGTGGAGGTGGAGATCCCCATGGTGGAATAGCAGTGGTGTACAAAAAAGGCTTTAAGATTGCATCCAAGACAGACAACACTGATCGCCATATCAAGAGCTTTGAGTACTCTTCTATTGTTTTCACCTCCAGATCCAAGTGTTTCACAGTTGTCACTATATACAGACCTTGTCCATCAACTAAGAATCGCCTCACCACAGGAATGTTCTTTGAAGAATTTTCCCAGTTTATGCAGGATTTGGCCATTGCAAAAGGGGACTTAGTGGTAGTAGGCGACCTGAATCTCCATCTTGATATTCACGATGATCCGAGTACTCGAAAATTCTGTGATCTCATGAACGGTCTTGGCCTCAAGCAATCTGTTACTGGGCCTACTCATCGCTGTGGCCATACACTTGATGTTGTAATATCTCGCGATAATGATAACCTTGTTGGAAACACTTGCGTCTACGATCTCATTTCAGATCATGCCCTTGTTGCGTGCACTCTTTGTGTCCGTACACCTCCTGTTCCTAAAACTACTATTACTTCGCGGAAATATAGAAGCATCGACTCTGCCAAGCTAAATGATGACATCGTGTTGAGTAAACTTACCACTTCTCTTGCTACCACTGTTGATGCTACTGCTGATCAGTACAATAAGGTACTGACTGAGTTACTTGACTGTCATGCACCATCTCGTACCATAACTGTTGTTCCTCGTGCTCAACAACCTTGGTTCAGTGACTCTTTACATCAAGCTAAACGTGACCGTCGTAAAGCTGAGCGAAAATGGATCTCTAGCAGACTGACTGTTGACTTTGAGATTTTCAAAAAGTTGAGAAATAAATATAATTCTGCTCTGTACAGTGCCAAATGTGAGTTCTATAACGGCAAGATTCTTGATTGTGGTAATGACTTTAAGTCAATGTTTGCAGTCATCAGCGACATCCTCAAGAACAAAAAATGCTCTTCCAAGCTACCTGATCACAGCTCTTCTACTGAACTGGCAAATCGGTTTGCAACATATTTCACCAGTAAGATACAAACCATCAGGATGAATCTCACATCAAATGCTCCTGTGTCTTCTGAGATTCAATCAACCATATCCGCCTTGTCTTGGAAGGAGTTTAACACAGTTTCTGATGCTGAGATAAAGGACATAATTATGAAATCTCCAAGTGCCACAGGGCTTATTGATCCTATGCCAACATGGTTGATCAAGAAGTTACTTGATTCACTGCTACCCATAATCACATCCATCGTGAATATGTCACTTACAGAGGGAGTGGTACCATCTTCAATGAAATCAGCAGTCATTAAGCCTCTACTCAAGAAACAGAGCTTGGATTGTAATGTCTTAAAAAATTATCGTCCTGTTAGCAATCTATCCTTCATCTCGAAAGTTCTTGAGCGTGCTGTGGCTAAGCAGCTGAAGCAGCATATGTCTGATCACAACTTGCAAGAACAATTTCAATCGGCATACAAACAATTCCATAGCACGGAATCTGCTTTGCTGAGGGTCCACAATGACATACTATGTGCAATGGAGAATCAGGGTGTCACCGTGCTAGTTCTTTTGGATCTTAGCAGTGCATTTGACACTATCGACCATGCAATATTACTTGCCAGAATGCAACATCGTCTAGGAATAAGTGGTCCCATCTTGGACTGGTTGAAATCATATCTTTCGGATCGGACTCAATGTGTGCATATTAATGGAAAGTCTTCTGCTCCACAACATCTACAATATGGCGTACCGCAAGGGTCAGTGCTTGGGCCTCTACTATTTTCCATCTACATTCTGCCACTTGGGGACATTATTCGTAGACACCAAATGGAGTTACACATCTACGCGGATGACACTCAAGTTTATCTGTCTGTCTGTCCAACAACTCCCAATGGTGTCAAGCTTGCTGTATCTAGACTTGAACAGTGTGTAAAGGACATCAATGAGTGGATGTCAGCTAATTTTCTCAAGCTGAATGGTGATAAAACAGAGGTCATTATGCTCGGTTTTAAAACCCAACTTGCCAAGATTAATCTCTTAAATGTGAATATCGCTGGCATCGACATACCTATCAAATCTGATCCTGTGAGGAATCTTGGGGTTATGTTTGACTCCGGTTTGACAATGGCAGCTCAAGTTGCTAATATTACCAGATCGGCAAGTTTCCAACTCAGAAACATCGGTAAGGCCCGGAGAATGTTAACCACGGATTCCACTAAAATAGCTGTGCACACATTGGTCACTTCAAGACTTGACTACTGCAACAGCTTACTAGCTGGCATAAGCAAGACTCTCATCACAAGACTTCAGAATGTGCAACGTACTGCAGCACGGTTGGTGATGAGAAAGAGAAAGTATGACCCTATATCTCAAGATCTTGTTCACCTTCATTGGCTTCCGATTGAGTATAGGATTGATTTCAAGATTTTAGTCCTCACATATAAATCTCTCCATCAACAAACACCGGACTATCTTGCAAACTTGCTCCATGTTCAGACTGGTCGCAGGTGTCTACGCTCCACCTCTTCTGCACCACATTTGGTTGAACCCAGAACTCACCTTATCACATTTGCTGATCGTGCCTTCTCATCCTATGCTCCTCGTCAATGGAACCGGCTTCCTGATCATATCAGAAATGCAGATTCCATCAACATATTTAAACGACTTTTAAAATGTCATCTTTTTGAACATGCTTTTGTAAAGTAGTTTCTCTGTGGTACACTGTGCCAAAGCGCCTTAGTACAAGTTTCTTGGTTCTGGCGCTATATAAATTTCAGTGATTGATTGATTGATTGACCGATCTTTCGAGTTGAAGCAGACCTATCCCATAATTATTCCCAGGTTTAAATGAAGTCAAGCGATCTATGGATCGATGTATCGGGTGTTTGAACATGACGTAAAACTAGTCATAGCTAGCTGCGACTAAATAGCGAAGCGACCTTAGTATGTTTTCAGCATAGTTCTGGCTGACAGCCTGATTCGAGGTACTTCATTGAATTCCATAAGGTTTTCGAATTAAAAACCACATAAGCTATGACAGAGATATTCGTAAGACAGGTCTTTATCTTTCCAATATACTTTCCACACGCCTATTAGTTTATTATCATTCCATTCGCTAGCAAGTGTGAGTGCACCTACTTTCAGAAAATTGGTCAAGAACTTCCAGGCTCCAGGACAACCCTGCAACATCAATAATACTAGTATTTACTGTCCAACGAATGTAGCAGAGGATGAGATCATTGAGGGCCACATGACCACCTAAGAAGGGCCGGACTGGAAGGGATATTGACTCCATCCCAGCGCACAACGTCTTGATAGTAGTTGGCGACTTTAACAACAGGATAACAGCAGAGGGTGCAAAGTTTACATACACCACGAGGAAACCAATAGAAATGGAAAAAAAAGGATCTACAATGTTAGAAAATATAGTTCGAACACTTTTTAGGAGTAAATTATGTAAAATGTTACCCCTTTCCCCCTTGATCAATGCAGCTTGTAGTTTTCTAACAGTAGGCCTATACTTCCTTTTAACATGATCAAAGTTAGCTTTTTTCTCCATAAATTATGTAGTGGTAAAAGGCAGTATATTACTTTTATTGTCTTTACAAGTTGCAACCACTTCCTAAGTGAGGATTATTAAACCAAGTTAACACAATCAATGTTAAAAGGAAGTATTTCATTAGGAAAGTAAATATAAGACACATTCTTTTGCCGTAAAAGGGCTGAATTATGTTGAAACCCTCAATTTGCCCATCCATCAGCACGCGAGACCCCGCAAAATTGATCGGTGGGGAAGGGGAGGGGTATGAGGAAGGGGATACTTATTCAGGCTTAGTCCTGAAAATCGTGCGTGTTATGGTACAAACAGCATGGCAATTAGGGTCACGTGTTCGATCACATTTTCTTCTATGATTGTAGCCACTGAGAAAAACCTAATTATTACAAACACCCAGTTTCAAAAGAAAAAAAGGAAAACTGTGGACATACAAAAGCCCAGGTGGAAATCAATACCAGCTAGATTACATATGTTGTAATGAGAAAGTAGAGGAGAAGGGTTGTTATGAATGCCGAAGCATCTTACACCTTTGCTTGTGTGGGCTCTGATCTGATCACAGAATTGTGTCAGCTAAGATAAGGCTGAGCTTGAGGAAAAGTAAAACAATGAACACCAAGAAAAAAGCCATGACCTTTAGAACTGAACCGATGGAAGCTTACAAGTGAAATAGGCCTACAATGTAGTTTAAGTGCGCGATAGGTTAACGTCCTGGAGGATGAGGAGGAACCAGCCACTGACAAGTATGACATAATGTATCAGAATAAACAATGAGGCAGCAGAGAAGATCATCCCAGCGATCCAAGGGTAGTTGCCGCAAGAGATAAGATCAAAATACATTCTCTAATATCTACCAACAAGACGTCTCTGAGGAGAAGAGAACTGAATACAGAAAGGCAAAGCAAGGATTTGATGAAGCCTACAAACTAGTCATAAAAGAATATCTGATCAGCAAGATAAAGGAGGTAGAAGCAGCACATTCCATTCCAAGCATGCTCTAAATGCTGGTAGCTCATCAATGAAATCACTGGTAGTAAAGCAGCCCCAAAGGTCAGCTAAAGGGGTACACACAGAAAGATTGGGTCACAAATTGGTATAACCACTTCAAGAACCTTCTTGGGATCGCACCAGAAATTATTAGTGAGGAGGAAGAAATCCCACAACAGACTCGATCCTCCTGTCTTTCCTATTTTACACACGACCCCTGCGAGGGTGCTATATTTGGTCCTCCATTTTTAAAGATGACGGCCATATAGAGGGACGCGGGGACCCAGTCTAATCCCACAATCCGACAGTAGGAGATTAAAACATGGCCTTTCGAACAAGAGGAATATGACAAGTCTAAAAAGTCACTGGTAGAAAGAAAGAGCAGTGGCGAAGACAACATTCACCTGAAGTGCTGAAAGATTTGACATTGTGTTGGACTTCGGCAATGAAGAATTACTGACTGGGAAAAAACAAGCCAATGGTCTGTACTCAACATCGTTCCAATTCCAAAATCAGTAGATCTTATAGCCAAGGAGGCAACTACCGAGGTATCAGTCTACGCTCTATTGTTGCCATAAAACTGCTGCAAAGAGTTGAGACATCAGAAGCAAAGGTCGGTCTGAAAATGAATGATGGGATAACTACAGTAAGGAGTCCATACAGTCACATGATAGTATCAAGTTGGAGGAGGTTCAAGAGTTTACATATTTTGGTGCCTGGATGGAGAGCACAGCAAAGGACATTAAGCAACGGGAAGCAACGCGAAGCAACAGCATGGAGAGCATGTAGCAAAATGACTAAAATATGGAAGTCAACTCTCTCTCTCTCTCTCTCGAAATTTTCTCTTGTTTCCCTTAACGGTAGAGTCAGTGCTGTTATATAGATACGAAGCTTGGACAATTACTCCCAAGTTACAGAAAGAGCTTGATGGCTGACTGCTACACCAACCAGAATGCTGAGAGCAGTATTCAATGTCAGCTGGAAATAACACATAATAATCAACAAATACCCAATTGAAGTGACCTATCCAAATTAACCCAGAAGATGCAGAAGAGACGAACAAGATTTGCTTTGCTGGCCACTGTTTCAGAAGTGAGGAACCAGTCCACACTAGTGAACTCGATTCCTAAGCATGGCAAAAGACAACCTGGTAGACCTGCCCGGACGCGAATTTATTAACCGTACACACTTACTGTATAAATGTATTGCTGTACAATGTACATGTGCTATGCGCTTTACTCCGTCTGGTATGTTGTTTACGGTAACGAGCATCGCTGCCCGGACATTTATCGACATTCTCAAACAAGACA
This sequence comes from Ophiura sarsii, assembly GCA_035610835.1. Lineage (NCBI taxonomy): Eukaryota > Metazoa > Echinodermata > Ophiuroidea > Amphilepidida > Ophiuridae > Ophiura > Ophiura sarsii. Next base: position 17,553,877 of record CM069457.1, on the reverse strand, counting down.
CCGATTATTGTCCACCTGTAACATAAAGACAGCAATGAAGACCGAAAAGTGTGGAAAGCCATCGTAGATCGGGGATCATCATCATCGGTCTTCCTTGGACGGAACAATGGAAGCAGCTTTAGTTGCTTCCATCATTCTTTCTTGGCTATTTGTTTACTCCATTGGTGCGCCACGCCTGGAGGTTTGTAGGAATACGGTATGTGTGTGCAGACAGACCCAGGATGCTCCCCTTCTCTTACGAAAGGAGTCCGTGACCTTTTAACGTACTCGGGGATAGCTCTTCCGATGCACGGGACCACCATTTATATGTGAATTCCGAACCACGAGGCAATTGAGACTGTACCTTGCCCAAGGATACAAACATGTTGGCCGTAGCGAGGCTAGAACTCACAACCTTTGTATTATGAATCCTGTGTGCTATCAATTAGATTACACATGCTCTCTAAATCGGGGATAACACCGAGTTACACAGAATAGCAGAAACTTTCCCCAAATTTCAAACTCTATCTCAAGGATTACTGAACCAATACTACCGGGTGGTTCAAAAAAAAGTTGACCCAAGTTCTAGGTAACTTTTCAACTACATTTTATAGTTTCAGAGAATTTTTGTTTACTTAGTCTTGATCAGCAGTAAGTTTTGAAATTATCCTGAACAAATGGTAAATTTAGCTTGGCTGGTTCTCCAGATATGGTTCATTACAGAGAGCATCACAAAACTGCCTTGTCCACGGGAGCGTCCTTTAGTAGAGATAGAATGCACTAAGTGGACTTACACACGATTGGTCACAAATTGTGAAAAAAGGAGAAAAAGAAAAAAAACGAGACATGTGGAACATCTGCCTGGTGCATGACATACCTACCTACGTACCTACGTTTCTTTGTTGAATGTGAATGACAAATAAGCACAGAGATTGGGATACTTTGTAACGGCGGGCTTTTCAATTCTGAATCTAGAGCATGCTGTTTTGTTGAAGATAAAAACTAAATTACGCTCCCGTGGACAAGTCAGTTTTGTGCATGCTTTCTGTAATGAACCATATCTGAAGAACCAAACAAGCTAAACCCGCCATTTGTTCAGGATAATTTCAAAATTGACTGCTGATCAAGACCAAGTAAACACAAATTCTCTGAAACTATAAATGTGGTTGAAAAAATACTTTGAACTTGGGTCAACTTTTTTTTGAACCACCCGGTATATATAGGTAATAATATAGGCATGTCCGTACTTATATAAGGCATTCCAAATAATATGGTGATGAAATTCAAAATTGTTGACATTTTGTGTGAACATTTTGAACAGTCGTGTCTTCAGACGACTACTGCGTGGAAAGCAGTGTTAAGATGCAGCCCTACACACAACTGAAGTAATAATATTCTACACTCTCCAATAGTGTGATTCAGGTCGTGAAGGCACATTCTGGATATCGTCTGGTTTTTCAACCTTTGGGATGGGTGATTCCCGATATCAGTAAATCATCAGCAAAATGCGACGTCCGACAAAAACAACCTGCGGGCCCGACTGACCCATTTTTGTTCGAAATTTTGTTTCACGTGCAAATGAATAAAACGCAACCCGCAGAATGTTTACAGATTTTTTAACGGCCATTTTTAAGAGGGGGGGGGGGGGGGGGGGGGGGGTTGGCAGAGAAAAACCAAATCGACCCAACCTTTAGAGGTCCGTTTGCCCGTAAAAATGGTTTTTCTTTCGTCTTTTATTTCCGGCGGAATATCGGGTAAAGTGTATTTTTTAATATGTTAATTATACAAATTATATTTCTTACTCTTCTCCATCAGGCAATGACGAACGTCGAGGATTCGATAAACTGGCATGAACCGTATCTGTATGCCCGTAGGTTGGGTCCCGATGGACTAGATCAGGACAAATTCAAGGCGCAAATGACTAAAATACTGGAAAAAAATGGCATGAACCGGGAAGCTGTAATGGCCATGGCTAAAGCGATACCATTCGGATACGAGGCCTCAAAAGGTTAGTTTATAGAATTCTTTTATTTCGTATAGATAAGATTTGGGCTAGGCCTATATCTTGCTAGACGTCCCGTACGGAATAAACCGTGTACTACGACAACACATTTTAAATAGTATGAGCATGCGCACCGTCAGTTACGGGACGTCTAGTAATTAAGACATTGCCAAGATTTGCAAATCAGAAACCCAATAAAACTGATAGTCGATTCATAAGTTATCCTATCACTTTAGCGCGATTTGTGAAAACACCTTTTGCCTTATCACACAACTATTATGCTGAAAACATACTAGCCAGTCGCTGGTCGCAACAGGTCGCGTAGTACTCGCTAGCTCAAAAGTATCTTGGTGCGACCAAAAGTCGCATCGAGCTACTAAATCGCCGGTAGTCGCAGGTATTTCCCGAAGACGCAGACGACAACAAACCTGGTAATTGCTGCTGATTGGTTATGCTAATTTCGAAGCAAAATAACCTCCCCCCATTGGTTGAAAAAGGAGTGGTGTTCATTACGTCATGAGCGACCGATCTTTCGAGTTGAACTGAAGTCAACTGGTGGCGACTGGTCGTTTCCAGTCAAGCGATCTCTTGATCGATGTATCGGGGTTTTTTACAACATGACGTAAAACTCGTCATAGGAGCGATTTAATCGCAAAGCGACCTTAGTATGTTTTCAGCATTACATAATCATCCCGCGGGGAGGAGGTTCAGTCAGCATATGCGACGGCTACGCATGCGCGTCCAAGAAAAACGTTCAAATGTGATGATTTCAGTATGACGTCGTCGACATCTTTTTGAAAAAGGGGTGCTTTTGAGTGAATTCTATCGACGTTATGGAATTAAATGGTGGAAAAAACAAACAATAATTCGCTTGTTTAATTTTAATGTTTTACACGTGTTTTTGTCGCGATTGTTTTTCCTTTTTGTGCTCCCCCTGGCCCTCCCGAATGGGGAATTTACCCGCGGAAACAAAGAAAACTTACTTACGCAACCCCTCTCTCTGTATTCATGCGTTGACACATAACTTAGTGTGAGTGACGCCCAATTTAGGGTAGGCTTAATCCTTCATATTATGTCTTACCTATTTTACACACGGCCCCTGCTCAAAGATGGCGGCCATATAGAGGGACGCGGGGACCAGTCTAGGTAGGATTCGTGGGGGCGGATGTGTTAAAACTGTTTACGGCGTAATTCACGGTCCATGGAATAGTAGTTCGGTGGGCATCAGTGATACATCCAACTGGCTGATAAGAGAAAGCCCGCCCGATACCAACCGACCAAACTAGAGAGGTAGAGTATCTTACGAATCTTTAGAACAGGGTTGTCTTTTTTCGTCGCTTAAGTTTTTTTTATTATTCTATCTGACTTAATAATAATACAGGGTCGTACCAGTGGGTTAAAGAGCAATTGGAGGCTGATGCACCGGGAAAGAAACTTATATTCTGTAAAGATATGGTGGAAGGGATCGTTGATAGATATGATGCGTTACCTACTGGATTTCGGCATGTATTCCTCTTACGTAACCCAACCAGGGTAAGTATTATAAGTAAAGAGGTTTTCCATGTATGTAGCCAGGCGCCGAACGGACAACAAAAGGGATTCGCACCCGGCATATAAATGACATTCAATATGGTGCATGACGTCCATTTCATAGCATGACTTTGCCATCAAATAAATATCATGAAAAACAGGTGTGTATCTTCTTTCTGAAAATATTCAAGTCAAATACCTGACAAGATAGCTGCTGCTCCATGAATAACCTTGAGTACAGAGCAAAGGCATAGACTCAGACTGACCCGTGGTCTGTCAGCTGTTCAGGGTCAGGAGGTCCCTATTTATTTGACGGTTCTGAAGGATTTATCAACGCGAAGCCCGGCTTTAAAATGCTAACTGAACAGAAGCCGATCAATTGGCAACATGTGAACTTCTGGAACAACTTTACAAAAAGGTTATACCTGAAATAAAGAAGAAAAAAGAAATGTCAAATTCCTTTAGAAGGAAGCGGACGGGTCGCTATAAACATGTTTATTTATTAGTAAACGTTACAGAGTTAGAAACAAATTTAGTTGCAATGTGCATTTTTCATAATCGATTCTATCGTTGCAGGTCTTTCAGTCGTTCAAAAAGATGGTCGCCGGCAGTTTTGGTCCCGACGCCGACCTCCGCAAGATACCAGAAGTTGGTCTAATGCCCAAAGGATATTTCTATAAGGAGCTCAGCGAACTATTCACATACGTCAAAGAAAATTTAGACAGCAACGCAATAATATTATGTACTGACGATCTACAGGTAGGGAAACTATTTTACTATACCTTCAATATATACCAAGGTCAATTAGGGACTGGAACGACTTGCCTGAGTCAGTAACAAACATTAAGGAACCAACAAAATTCAAGACAGCAATAAGCACTCAACTTAAAGCCCAACAAAAGCTAGACTAAGAAACAACGCGCACACCAATCCCTGCTTGTTTTATCCCACCCGGGATGTGTAACACTTTCCACGCGGCTATTATTTTTACCATACACAAAACAGATTTTCAGAAACCTTTCACAATTTTCAAAGCCTATCTCAAGGATTACTGACCCAATACTAGGCATGTTTGTACTTATGTCAATGCATTTCTCATGGTGATTCTGAATATGTTAATGAAATTCAATAATTTTGACATTTTTTAAACATTTTGTGAAATTTTGGAATGTCGTCTGCAGCCGCCTGCCGCGTAGAAAGTGTTAAGAATAGAGTGAAACAAATCAGCAACAACATGGTTTATTATAGTGTGAATTACTGGACCCGTGGTGTCGGATGATTGCGGCTATCGCTTCGCGTCGGGAAGTATAGACGCAATCATATCCAACACCTTGGAACCAGTAATTCACACTACGTTGTACATGTATACTCACTTACTCAGTGGCTCAAATTTCTTCATGGGTTTGATATAGGCCTACACAGCATGTAAAAATAGTTTTAATGCTTTGATAAACAAAGCAGTGTTGTTCAAGTCATCTTCTGAGTATTTAAACAGTTGTTAAAACGCTTTCCACGCGGCTGTTTACCAAATACAAAACAGATTTTTCAGAAACCTTTCCAACTTTCAAGGTCTATTTCAAGGATTACTGACCCGATACTAGGCATGTTTGTACTTATTTCAATGCATTTCTCATGGTGATACCAAATATGGTAATGAAATACAATAATTGTGACATTTTTAAAACATTTTTTAAACATTTGGAATGTCGTCTGCAGACGCCTGCCGCATGGAAAGCGTTAACAGGTTACTTGATCAACGACAGTTGCTTAAAAGTTTTAACATTTTTTTGCAATGATAAACTTAAAAAGCAACACCCTTATAGTCACAAAATTACTTCTGATGTGGTACAAAAGCGCAAAGCGTAACACAATTTGTGTCATATTGAAACTTTTAAGTTGAAATATTTAAACATGTTTCAAATTGGAACAAGTGGGTATCCAGTGCCAGTTGTGGTCCGTGTCTGTCAAGACCGAACATTTGAATTTTAGACGCACTTCAGCTGCTAATAAAACCACACCTTAAAATATTTGTTTAAGGCTTTTGTATATCTTATAACCAGACGCATTTTATCGAATGTTGGACAACTCCGCCAAGACAACTCGACCATACGACAACTCGGCCTCTGAGACAACTCGGCCTCCGAAAAGTTTTGTGAGATATTTTCTGATATCTTGCCATTTTAACGGTCGTTTTAACAAGGATACTATTAATTTTGAGATAGGAAAGTCCTATACTAACGTACGTAGCGAAAACGGACCCTTTTGCATATTTGAATAAATTATGGTAATCGTCCGGAATGCGTCCGTGACCGGCGTTTAACGCGTTTAACAATGTTTAACCAGGTTTAACGGAATTGTTAGTCAGCATAGGTTTGGGGGCGCTGTAGATTTACACAGAAGACGGTGGCCACGCGAAACCTACATTTTGAATTCGTAGTGAATAACACGTAATCGCGAATATTAAACTTATCATTTTGACAAATTCATTATAATTAGAAGAATTTTTATCTTTAACCGGGCGATGACTGTTAAAAATAATTCAAAATGGTGCACTCCCGTTGCCGTATTGGGTCGTCTGAGAGACGCGTGGCCAGCGTCGCGTCGTCTGCTACAATTACGCCTTATCGGTAGAACAGCGCCACCAATTCTATGCTGACTAAGTTCAATTTAAAAGTGGACCCGATCGGCAAGCTCAGTGGCATACCCCTGGTTTTAACTCAATAGCATTATAATACTTGAGTGTTGTGACTAATAATAAAATACTCAATAGTATACCTACTTGGGTCGGAATTTGACAACTCGGCCTCCAAGACAACTCGGCAGTAAGACAACTTGCAACTCGGCCTCCGAGACAACTCGGCCGCATGTAGACAACTCGGCCTACGAGACAACTTGCCATAGGCAACTCGACCCACACAAACTCATATTTTGATGTGGCGCTGTTGTGTTTTGGAATTTGACACATTCTAAAACAGGGCTATTTCTAAAACTCAACTTAACAGCGCCCTTCTGCAAACTTGTGTTTGACATCAAATTTACGCATCCCCTGGCTAAATAGCCAGGGTGATATTGTGATAATGTTAGGGGTGTGTGTGAGGAGGAGGGGGGGGGGGGGGGGGGGGGGGGGGGGGGGGGGGGGGGGTTCAGTACTATACGAGGTGTGTTCTCTTTTGGTAAGCCTATTTTAGGTTGGACTGTTCAATGCTCTCATATGAAAAGTCAGACTTCAACCAATCTCAACCAAACTTGGTATAAGAGTTTATCTGTAGAGCATGAAAACATTTCATATTCATTTGATCGTGTACTACTCTATTTTTCTTGGCCTAACTAATAAGTTGAAACACCGATTTCTACCAATTAATTAGAGTTTACATCACTTTTCACAGACATAATAATCTGTTTCATTGTAGCACCCCCATTCAGAACCAATTAAACCTAAAGTATCATCACCATATACTTTGTATATCGTAACACTTCACTATTTTATCCGGGCGAGCCCTAATGTATCCTATTATTATAATCATGATTTGATCAAGGTGTATGCGTCTACATGTTGCAGTGTTTTTAGTTATTCGATTGACTTCGGTCGTCTTGTAGCTATATTCCTGAGCAGTCCCTTTTATTATATTTTATTATAGTACAAATTAACAATTAATAATGGCATATAAGCATGATAAGCATGGTTCTAGCAGAATCTATGAGAAGCGAAACTCAATCAAATACACGCGAGGATCAAGCAAATTATACCAGCCGAGTAAGTGAAAATCAATAAATAATAAATAGACTCGGACAAACTGGCGTGAATTAAATTAACAAAAACCTTAAAAATACACTGTCTCGTACCCTGTCCCTCTCGCATTCGCGGCTCATAGGATTATCCATTAGACGACCACAGGGACTGTGTCACCAGAAGAACGAGCACTTATGTATAAAGCCTTTGTTGAGAGTCTCTATATTTTATCATAGTAGGAATACATCGAGTATTTGATTAGTTACTCACATCTCACACAAGTCTTATAAGCCATTGATGTTAACCATGTTAACACAAACTTCAAAATGGCAAGATATCAGAAAATATCAATTGACATTTTTACGGAGGCCGAGTTGTCCGACATTCCTTGGGTCATCCAAATTCAAGTGCCCTTCCCCCAAAGATTATTGCCATACCAACTAAATCTGACTTTTCATATGAAGCACTGAACAGTCTTAACTATATCCAAATGGGCTAACCAAAAGTCATTCTAGCCATGGGGATAAAAATGCGTAAATTTGATGTCAAATACTATACCGTATCTCAAGTTTTCCAGAAGGCACCACATCAACAAATATTTGGAAATAATGTTAGGCTGTAACTCTTTATTACGCATATATGAAGAAAATAAGAAAATACCAGGCAACACAAGTCTGCTGAGTTGTCTCAGAGGCCGAGTTGTCCTGATTCCATTTTATCCTGCCCTGGGATGGAACTTCCTTATAGCCGGTTGTGGCAAACCAATTTGATAAATTGTGGTTATACCTGTTTTTATATATCAACAGAGAAACCCGGAACGTGTGATGAAGGCGTACTGCAAAGAGCTTAATATACCATTCACCGACAAAGTCCTCAACTGGGAGGACAGCGGCGAAGAAATCATGCAGAAATGGATGGTATCAAAAGAGTGCGTCGTTGGTGGTTTAAAAAAGATTCATGCTAACGCCTTCGCTAGCAAGGGTTTCGGCGAGCTGTCGCCTCTTCCGGATGTTAAGACATTTGATGAGGATGTGCAAGAAGTGATCGAGAAGAGCATGCCATATTATGAAGAGTTGCATAAGATGAGACTGGTGGTCGCAGAATAGATATTAATAGACTCCACAACGCTCTCACACATGCGTAGTAGCTCCACCACAACCGAATGACGCAGCCTGATTGGTCAATAGTGCTCAATGCTTGCGCTCAGCGTTGGAGCGTTGTGGAGTCTGCTGAGCCCTTAAGTCCCTCTATATGCCCGCTCCACATGCGTGTCTCCCTCAAGTTTTTGGGCTTTTAACAATTACACAATTTCAATCCTCCTTTACTTTGCTTAATTTAATTTGGCGAATTGGATCTCCTAACGAAATTAGCTAGCAAAATTAGTTAAATAATGTCAAACAATAGGCTGCTCTTGATATACACTGTAACTTTATGCAATTATAGTGCAATATTGTTCCTTCATTTGGCTCATAATTGATCGCCGTGTATCATTGATTTAATTGTAAAGTCATCAATTCTATGTATGTTATTTGTATTTAAAATTTACTAGTAAAGACCAAAGCTATCTTTTTGTGTTGAAGCGAATACCCAATGCCATATCAGTTCTATAAAGTTGTCAAAGGTAGGTAACTACATTGAATTGTACTTTTCCTTCTGAAATCCCCGAAAGTTGGGTAAAATATCGAGACTTGTATGAGCATTTTTTTTTAAAACTCCTACATTCTTGGAAGATAGGTGTAATATTCCCAAAATGTTATAAAGATATCATTGTCAACATGGGTCAATTTGCAACATTGAACAGTTGTGTCCATTTTGGGCAATTTTCGCCATTTCGTCCTCTGATATGATACAGTGCCTGAGAATAGAGCAAATTAACTTAACTGCTCACAAAAAGTATCGAAACACTTGGAAATGATCCAATATATAACGGCTCGAAAAGGAATGCATTAATCGAAGCAAATAACCAAGTGCATCATTTTGTTCTGCGTATTTTGACACCTCGATCGTTGAGATACGATGTTGCGGAGCGGAGTTAGTGTCATTTCAATGATTGTGGGTCCAGTTTCAAAAGTGACACTCATCCCTACGAATCTGATCATTCTAAACAGTATAATGCAAACCTCTTTCTATAGGATGATTGTCACTTTTGAAACTGGACCCACGACCATTGAAATGACAATAACTCCGCTCCGCAACATCGTATCTCATCGATCGAGGTGTCAAAATACGCAGAACAAGATTATGCACTTGGTTATTTGCTTCGATTAATGCATACCCTTTCGAGCCGTTATATATTGGATCATTTCTAAGTGTTTCGATACTTTTTGTGAGCAGTTTAGTACTGGATTCGCACCTGCCGCATCTATCCAGCAGTTATACATTGGCATAATCAAATTGCTTCAACCGAATGTCTAATCTAGTGCCATCATTCAAGACTCTGATCAGACTGATCTCGCCCCGATTGGGGGCAGTTATCGGATGTGGGAGGATTTTTGACAAGTATCTCAGAGGGTGTTGTTCGACAGTGTGACCGTGAAATGAAACACCGAATGCGAGGTAGACTAGGCCTGAGGAGCTGTATGTCTTCTGAGGTAGCTGTTTGGAATAGACGGATGGATGCTTTATTATTAATACTACTATTAATACTTTGTTGATGTACCTACACCCTATATTCTTTTCTTCATTGCTGTACGATATTGCTAATGCTGCTGCTCATTACATTTATACAAAGAACAATTATTAAAACTATTAATTGAAATAAGATAGTAATAATTGTTATTCCGTGTGAATTAATTCAGGAATGTATCGAGACCAATTGAATGGCAACTTCTTGAAATACAAAGCTTTCACGTTGTCAAGTGAAAATAATAAATAATATATAGACTCGGACAAACTGGCGTGAATTAAATTAAGAAAGACTTTAAAAATACACTGTCCCGAACCCGGTCCCTCTCGCATTCGCGGCTCATAGGATTACCCACTAGACGACCATGCACATGGACTGTGTTTACAAGCCTTTGTTGAGAGTCTCTATATTTTATTATAGAAGGATTACATCGAGTATTTGATAGTTACTCACATCTCGCACAAGTCTCATAAAGCAATTGATGTTAACCATGTTAACACGAACTTAAAAATGGCAAGATATCAGAAAATACCAATTGAAATTTTTACGGAGGCCAAGTTGTCCGACATTCCTTGGGTCATCCAAATTCAAGTGCCCTTCCCCAAAGATTATTGTCACACCAACTAAATCTGACTTTTCATATGAAGCACTGAACAGTCTTAACTATATCCAAATGGGCTAACCAAAAGTCATTCTAGCCATGGGGATAAAAATGCGTAAATTTGATGTCAAAAACTATACCGTATCTCAAGTTTTCCAGAAGGCACCACATCAACAAATATTTGGAAATAATGTTAGGCTGTAACTCTTTATTACGCATATATGAAGAAAATAAGAAAATACCAGGCAACACAAGTCTGCTGAGTTGTCTCAGAGGCCGAGTTGTCCTGATTCCATTTTATCCTGCCCTGGGATGGAACTTCCTTATAGCCGGTTGTGGCAAACCAATTTGATAAATTGTGGTTATACCTGTTTTTATATATCAACAGAGAAACCCGGAACGTGTGATGAAGGCGTACTGCAAAGAGCTTAATATACCATTCACCGACAAAGTCCTCAACTGGGAGAACAGCGGCGAAGAAATCATGCAGAAATGGATGGTATCAAAAGAGTGCGTCGTTGGTGGTTTAAATATGGTTCATGCTAACGCCTTCGCTAGCAAGGGTTTCGGCGAGCTGTCGCCTCTTCCGGATGTTAAGACATTTGATGAGGATGTGCAAGAAGTAATCGAGAAGAGCATGCCATATTATGAAGAGATGCATAAGATGAGACTGGTGGTCGCAGAATAGATATTAATTACTTAAGGGCTCAGCAGACTCCACAACGCTCTCACACATTCGTAGTAGCTCCACCACAACCGAATGACGCAGCCTGATTGGTCAATATAGTGCTCAATGCTTGCGCTCAGCGTTGGAGCGTTGTGGAGTCTGCTGAGCCCTTAAGTCCCTCTATATGCCCGCTCCACATGCGTGTCTCCCTCAAGTTTTTGGGCTTTTAACAATTACACAATTTCAATCCTCCTTTACTTTCCTTAATTTAATTTGGCGAATTGGATCTCCTAACGAAATTAGCTAGCAAAATTAGTTAAATAATGTCAAACAATAGGCTGCTCTTGATATACACTGTAACTTTATGCAATAGTGCAATATTGTTCCTTCATTTGGCTCATAATTGATCGCCGTGTATCATTAATTTAATTGTAAAGTCATCAATTCTACGTATGTTATTTGTATTTAAAATTTACTAGTAAAGACCAAAGCTATCTTTTTGTGTTGAAGCGAATACCCAATGCCATATCAGTTCTATAAAGTTGTCAAAGGTAGGTAACTACATTGAATTGTACTTTTCCTTCTGAAATCCCCGAAAGTTGGGTAAAATATCGAGACTTGTATGCGCATTTTTTTTTTAAAACTCCTACATTCTGGGAAGATAGGCGTAATATTCCCAAAATGTTATAAATATATCATTATCAACATGGGTCAATTTGCAACATTGAACAGTTGTGTCCATTTTGGGCAATCTTCGCCATTTCGTCGTCTGATATGACACAGTGCCTGAGAATAGAGCAAATTAACTACTGGTACTTGATTCGCACCTGCCTCATCGCATCTATCCAGCAGTTGTACAGGGTGAGTCAAAAAGACTGCAATAGTGGAAAGAATCCATTTTGTTTACAAAACCATGTTGAATTTTGAAACTTTTTAAACGTGGTAAGAATGACATATTTGTTCCTAACTTTGTGTGAAAAAATGGAGTCGATCGGATTGTCCGTCTGTATTTGGTGACCCTCTTTACCGCACACCCCAATTTACGTGTTTGTCCACGAACACAGTGATTTTCAATTGAAATTGCACACGTTGCATTTTCATATTTGAATATCCCGCCAATACAAAATTGGAAAGGTTCAGTTTTTCATCCAAATTTAGAACATTATAAGCAATTCATAGCATGGGTGAGGTAAATTGATTATGTTAACTCACATGTTAAACAAGAAAGGATGCATTAAATTCCAATTACATCACGAATCTACTCAAGTTTCCAAATTTGAATGGAAAACACAATTTGCGATATTATTGCATGTTTTGAGTATCTCGTGGACAAACGTACGTATAAAGTTGGTGCACAGGTAAAAAGGTTCACCAAAGGCAAACGGAAAATGATATTGACTTCATTTTTTCACACAAAGTTAGTAACAAGTAGGGTAGGGTATTCTTATAACGTTTAAACATTTTCAAACTTCAACTTAGTTTTAAAAACAAGATGGCTTCTTTCCACTGTTGCAGTTTTTTTGACTCACCCTGTACATTGGTATCATAATCCAATTGCTTCAACCGAATGTCTAATCTAGCGCGGCCATCATTCAAGACTCTGATCAGACTGATCTCGCCCCGATTGGGGGCAGATATCGGATGTGGGAGGATTTTTGACAAGTATCTCAGAGGGTAGGGGGGGGGGGGTGGGGTACCGCGCCATTTTGTCCCGAAGCAATGGTTATGACGTCATATTTTTGTCGATTTTCAGAACTCTTGTATTGGATTTACGTGCAAAAAATATGCCCTTGGCATCATACTTTCCCAGGTGTGCAGTTCATTTTAAATTTCAGATGTTCTAAAATGGATGGTTTTCTAAACAATTCGAGAAAGAAAATCGAACTGCACACCTCAGAATTGCAAAAAAAAGCATAAAACAAGTCAACTTTTTTGTGCCTTTGAACAGAGTGGCGGCCGGAATTGTAGAATTTAACACAGTGCATTAACCCATGACCCATGATATAAATAAATTATTTGCGTTATAGTTTTTCAATTAGCACGGTTAGTGTAGTGGAAAGAAAGTCGCTTGAGGAGCGAGAGGTTGTGGGTTCGAGTCCCATTAGGAGCACTTTTTGTTTTATATGCTGAATTTGCTTAGCATCATCTGTATGCTTGCCCACGCGGACACCACACTGCTGGCGTTTACCGTATCAGGGTTACGCCATTTTTTTCTCTCGAAAATGTCAAAAAAAATTACCGTTCTTTTAAAAATAAGAATTATAATCAAATTAAAAACACATTTTGTGCGAGAGCAACACACACATTTGGCAAAAATGGCACAATAAAAATCCGTTCGTTATAAATAAATGGACATGGTTAAATAATAAAACTATCATAATTACAGTCGTAAATCTCTGTGGCGTGCGTAGGTTGGCCATGTCGTTGGCAATCGGAAATCACGGGTTCGAATATTCCCATTATTTTTCTATTTTTTAAACTTGATGGTATATTAATGTAACATCATTGTTATGTCAATTTTTATCAATTATAAATGCCGCCCATGCGTTTATAGTTTTCTTTTTATTTATTTATCTATCATAAATGTATCCTTGATTTATTTAACTTTGTCTAAACAATTAAAATGCGTCAACAATTATATTATTGCTCGATATAGAGTGATTTAACTTGAGTTCAGTTTGATAATATGATAGCAAAACTTGTTGTAAAACCATTTTACCAGTGTGTCCAACAATTTCACACTTTGGTAATACATTCAGAGATGTCACTTTTAGCTTGTTATAGCTAGGCTCAATATAGGGGGGGGTGGGGTACCGCGCCATTTTGTCCCGAAGCAATGGTTATGACGTCATATTTTTGTCGATTTTCAGAACTCTTGTATTGGATTTACGTGCAAAAAATATGCCCTTGGCATCATACTTTCCCGGGTGTGCAGTTCATTTTAAATTTCAGATGTTCTAAAATGGATGGTTTTCTAAACAATTCGAGAAAGAAAATCGAACTGCACACCTCAGGATTGCAAAAAAAACATAAAACAAGTCAACTTTTTTGTGCCTTTGAACAGAGTGGCGGCCGGGATTGTAGAATTTAACACAGTGCATTAACCCATGACCCATGATATAAATAAATTATTTGCGTTAATTTTTTTCAATTAGCACGGTTAGTCTAGTGGAAAGATAGTCGCTTGAGGAGCGAGAGGTTGTGGGTTCGAGTCCCATTAGGAGCACTTTTTGTTTTATATGCTGGATTTGCTTAGCATCATCTGTATGCTTGACCACGCGGACACCACACTGCTGGCGTTTACCGTATCAGGGTTACGCCATTTTTTTCTCGAAAATGTCAAAAAAAATTACCGTTCTTTTAAAAATAAGAATTATAATCAAATTACAAACACATTTTGTGCGAGAGCAACACACACATTTGGCAAAAATGGCACAATAAAAATCCGTTCGTTATAAATAAATGGACATAGTTAAATAATAAAAATATCACAATTACAGTCGTAAATCTCTGTGGCGTGCGTAGGTTGGCCATGTCGTAGCAATCGGAAATCACGGGTTCGAATTTTCCCATTATTTTTCTATTTTTTAAACTTGATGGTATATTAATGTAACATCATTGTTATGTCAATTTTTATCAATTATAAATGCCGCCCATGCGTTTATAGTTTTCTTTTTATTTATTTATCTATCATAAATGTATCCTTGATTTATTTAACTTTGTCTAAACAATTAAAATGCGTAAACAATTATATTATTGCTCGATATAGAGTGATTTAACTTGAGTTCAGTTTGATAATATGATAGCAAAACTTGTTGTAAAACCATTTTACCAGTGTGTCCAACAATTTCACACTTTGGTAATACATTTAGAGATGTCACTTTTAGCTTGTTATAGCTAGGCTCAATATAAGCAAGTTTGCGACCTCTATAATTTTAGGCTGGTAACACAATCCCACAGTGCATTTCGTTAAAACAGTGTACATTATTTTTCCACGATACGTATCACGTGATAACCACGATCGATTTCGCAAAATATTGCAAAATGGCGCGGTACCCCAGCCCCCCCTAGGCTCAATATAAGCAAGTTTGCGACCGGGTTTGCGACCTCTATAATTTTAGGCTGGTAACACAATCCCACAGTGCATTTCGTTAAATAAGTGTACATTATTTTTCCACGATACGTATCACGTGATAACCACGATCGATTTCGCAAAATATTGCAAAATGGCGCGGTACCCCAGCCCCCCCTACTCAGAGGGTGTTGTTCGATAGTGTGACAGCGAAATGAAACACGGAATGCGAGGTAGAATAGGAGCTGTATGACTTCTGATGTAGCTGTTTGGAATAGACGGATGGATGCTTTATTATTAAAGGCATATTATGTGATCATTTCCAGAGAGCGCCCGCTATCCATGATTTTTTTTAGAAAGTAGATTTTCTTGCAGATTTACATTTCTGATCATAAATCGTACATACATTCCAAGTTACAGAGCGATACGATTCCTAATTACCTCAAAATCATGGTTTTAGTGTGAATTTAGAGTAAAAATATAAACTGTCGTGTTAACACGACAGTTTATTTTCACTCTAAAACCATGATTTTGAAGTAATTAAGAATCGTATCGCCCTGTAACTTGGAATGTATGTACGATTTATGATCAGAAATGTAAATCTGCAAGAAAATCTGCTTTCAATTTTTTTTCGATGTTGAGGGCGTTCCCTGGAAAGATCACATAATAGACCTTTAATACTACTATTAATACTTTGTTCCTGTACCTTTACATTGTTCATGTACCTTTACCCTATATTCTTTTCTCCATTGCTGTACGATATATGCTAATGCTGCTGCTCATTACATTTATACAAAGACAAATTATTAAAACTATTAATTGAAATAAGATAGTAATATAATAATTGTTATTCCGTGTGACTTAATTCAAGAATGTATCGAGACCAATTGAATGGCAACTTCTTGAAATACAAAGCTTTCACGTTGTCAGAACACGTTTCACCCATATTAACAATAAACCACTCATGCGTTGCACCTGTGCAAACCCCCGCACGGTTATTTGTCGAAATAAACTTAAAGGAAATCCGTGCTAGGAACTTTAGCGCTCAGATATGTAGCATTAGTTATTATACCGACATCTTCTGTGGGTTAATTTTTTTAAAGTAGGCCGCGTAAAGACAAAATCGGCTTCTGAAAGAAAAACAATCACATGAATGGACGTCGCCATATTGATCAAAGCTAGGCCTATGACGAAAGACTTTGACTCTGTTTCATGTATTGATATCGTCGATTTATGCATTTAATTCCTGCTTGATAACGTCCAGCGACCTGTTGCTGTACATGAGGCGGATTTAGTTACGATGACATCACAATATTGGATATGGCTATACCATCAGCATTTTCGACACAGGCAACCGGGCGCGAATTTCAAATAATCACAGGTTGGGTGCAGTTTAAATTCATTTAAGTGAACATTACAGTTCTGTGTTCAATTAAAATGGTCAATATACATTAGATAATTGTCCTACCATATAATGCATGGTTTAATTAATACGGTATTACTTTAAGTTTGGTAAAAAAGGGTTAAATTACAGATATTTCTGATCAATATTCAGCATTAAAATAAATACCCATTGCAGTAACCTTGTTAACAAGAACAGATCAACTGTTAGAGCGCTCTGACACTCTGTCTCCAATATACCTTTGAGATGAATGACTTCATGCAAGGAGCCATGGTCTCCTGGATGGAGCCACAGCCTGATTGAGTGCAAGTATTACCACCGTTGACCAATCAGGCTGCATCATTGTGGTGGAGCTACTACGCATTGTGTGAGAGCGCACCCGAGCAGCGAAGTTATACCGGACCCAGGATTTATAACCTAGTCAAGTTAAATCATTTTACATAAGGCCTTATTAGTATGACGTATAGCACTCGTGCAATAGTACTCGTCCTACCGTGCAACTTAATACTCGTCCTACCGTGCTGGAAGATCAACCACAGAAAATGTGTTCACATTCAAGACTCTAGCTGAAAGCAATCACTTCTTCGAGCTACGCCGGGCTCACATAATCATGCTTGACATGAGAGCAAAGCATTTGATAGCGTCATCCGCAAGACCCTATATGAAGATCTCCAGAGCATTCTCAACACAGATGAGCTGCATCTGACAACAATTCTCCTGAAAGATGTAAGACTGAAAGTCAGATGCGGAAAAACTACCGGAGACTATTTCACAACTAATGTCCCTCAGGGGGATTGCCTCAGCCCGATCCTCTTCACTCTATACTTGGCCAAAGCCCTGGAGCAAGAAAAACACGTAGACCTAGATCATACATACGCCAAACCTAATATATCGGAAGCCGAAGATCTCCTGCCGCCTCATCTAAAAGATCATACCTACTGCAGGAAGACTGATCCGTATTTCCTCATAGACCAGCAATACGCAGATGATATCAGTTGGGTCGCTAACAGCAATCATAAAATAGAACAAATCAAAGCGGAAATACCAGACAAGCTCAGCAAACGCAATCTCAAAATTAACCAAACCAAAACAGAAGAATACACAATAAAAAGAAACGGAAACGAGTCATGGAAGAAATGCAAGTATCTCGGCAGCTTATTGGACACAAATGAAGATATTTGCAGAAGGAAACAATTGGCTATGATGGCATACAATAAACTGAAATTTATCATGAATTCAAGAACAACATCAACGAACTTTAAAAACTAAGAACGTTTAACTCATTCATAACCAGCATCTTCCTTTATAATTGTGAACTATGGACATTGGACAAGAAAGCTGAACACAAAATCGACGTGTTCCAGAGATCGTTATTACGTAGAATGATGAAATTAAGCTGGCAAGACAAAGTAACTAATGAGGAGTTATATCAACGAACGAGTCAAACCAGATGGAGCAACTTAATAAGAACTAGGCGTATGACCTGGTTTGGTCATCTCCTAAGACGCCCAGAGAAAACCCCAGCACAGATGTCCCTAGCAGAAATAGGAAGAAGTGTTAAAAAGACCACAAGGTAGACCAAAACAGACGTGGATAAGAATGATCCAAAAACAATTGCAAGAACTAAATATTGACTATACAAACGCAGAAAATCTAGCAGAACTGGCCAGTGACAGATATACCTGGCATTTACTAACTGATAAGTGAGGGCGCCATGTCAACAAAGACGTAATGCGTAACTGATGATGATGATGTATAGCACTCGGCAGCTAGCACGAGGCAGCGTAGCTGCCGAGTGCTATAAGGAATTAATAGCACTCATCGGCAGTGTCCATTTTAGTGATGATTTATATGGCAGAGCTCTACCCTACACACCAGATACACACCACTTTCACAGTAAGACACCTCTCACTCACCCAGACTTAGACAATAATCTACTATTAAACACACACACACACCAAGTTGGGTAATAATTACAGAGCTGTAATTAATCAGGTTATTTACAATGTCAAATTTACAGCATTCTGAAGCTGTACAATAAGTGAAATTTGTGGAATTCTGGATTGGCTGTGTATGTGCTATTATCATGATTATAGTTCGAGCAGTGGCGCTGGATGGGCAATTTGATTAATTTTGCCCACAAATCAGGGACAATTATTAATAAAAGTAAAGAGTTTAACGGGTTCGCCGTCGGACAAGTTTAAGTCTGTCAAGCTATCGTTAGGATTAGCTCTGACTTCTTCAGGACCACTTCTCTATTGTTATCATCATTTGGGCTGCCCCGCCCGATGGTGCCCTTTCCTACTTGTGAAAGATTTGAGGCTCTGAAAAGAGCTGTTCAGATGTATTGCCGCTTTTCACAGAACAGAGATGGTGGCTTTGAAAAGAGCTCTACACGTAGTTTGTCACTGGCCTACTATAAATTTGGCTCCAGTAAAACCGCCAAAGGACTGCAAATTGACCAATATGGAAACGTAGACTGCCCCTTGTCCAATAGTCTTATTCACAGTAGTGCGGTCACTGATGATCGCTTGACGCTGTAACGAACTGTAATGGACGGCGTCACGGCGAACCCGTTAAACTCAACTTATATTATGGATACCATGGCTCGCGTTCTTGCGCGTCCTCGCGTCCTAGGACCCCTTATTTTCTTGTTGGACGATAATGGACGCGTAAGTTTCCTTATTGAACTTCACTAACGGGTCCCAATAGAAAATAAAGGGACCCCTTAAATCTGACGATGTATGGACGTGGAAACCTTAAAGGGGCGTGTACATCTCAAGTGTTTGTCCTGGACAAAAGTCACATGAGTATTTGACTCCCTAGTCCCTATGTATCTGAGTCTCCGTGTTTCCAAGTAATAATATACCCATGGTGCAATAGATTTGCCGCGAATTTTAATCGATCAAACGTAATGGTGAAATTTATTTACGAACGAAATGTCTAGAATCGTTTCAAACGAGGTCTTCTAAAAAACTGGGTGGACAAGTGTTTTTAGTGTCAAAAGGATGAGAAGACTTGGAATGGATCTGTTGAATTTTGTGGAAGTCGGCAAGAGGATCACTAGTGTGTTGTTTCTGGAAGGAAATCACCGAGACGTTATGTGAGCGATATGTGGTGAAGTTTATGGAGAGAAAAAAATTAAAATTAAAAATATCATAATTTATAATTTAATTTAAATTCCAATGTTTATTAATTACGAGAAAAACGTAATTTATGACAGATTCAAAAATGCAACAAAATAACTTGGATTTCCCGGGGCGTCAGGATAATTATTAATAATAATAGTCAATCGTTCTGTAAAAATAAAACACGAACATCACAACACAACACTACAGCCGATGACATTAAATAAAGTGCTCCTCAGCTGAGTCGAACGACGTAATTTATGACACATTTTGTAAAAATAACATTAAATAAAGTGCTCAATCGTACCCCCAAAAAAAGTCTCGTTAATAAAACAAACTATTGATATTGTAATTAATTAATATAATGGAACATCAAAAAGTACCAATGTATTATACACACAAAAAAGTGACTCCACGTGGATTTGACCCGGGGTTCTCCGCGTGACAGGTAACGATATCAACCACTACACTACTCATTCTCATTACTTTCAATGGAGTTACAATAAATATACATCATTCAGACTCTCACTCAATAAACTAAATCGAAAATTAAATGTGACATTTATTTATTATTTAAAGCTACATTGTCGATTAGAATACCATTTTATTTACGGTAATAGACACATTTAATATAATATAAAATAAAAATATTAATTTCGCACTGAATAACTGAATTTGGAGATATTTTCGGTTTTATTACGACCCAACTGGTCTCACTCAGGTTCAATTAAAAGTGACATTTTTTATTATTTAAAGCTACATTGTCGATTAGAACACCATTTTATTTACGGTAATGGACACATTTAATATAATATAAAATAAAAATATTAATTTTGCACTGAATAACTGAATTTGGAGATATTTTCGGTTTTATTACGACCCAACTGGTCTCTATGGTGGCCAAGTTAACTTGTCCACCAAAAATAGTGTTATGCATTATAATGAAATCAGAATTACAATCTCCTTCAGCATATAATCAACTTTTGGGCGATAACCCATATTAAAAATGCACACCAATCGAAATATAAAGCATTTTAGCCTCCGATTTAAGAGATATTTGTATTTTGAACCCTATGTAATGTTTTTCTTCAAAACGTTTATGTATAGCCTTCATTAGCTCAAACGTCAAAGCGCCGGCTTCACAATCATGAGGTCAGTGGTTCGAATCCTGCGGATGGGGATGGTTTTCTTTTCTGTTTTGTTATTACACTGTTTGTTTTTATAAATTGACAGGATTGCTTATCGTTCGCTATATTTATTGAATGTTCAATGATACTTTTTTCTTTTGCAATTTCACTGCGATAAAGAATATCCTGTAAATATAATTGTGTTTACTACTAGTCCTAGGCCTACATTGAATGGCCCCTAGCTAGTCTATGAACATGATCTGCAAAGGCCAATTGTTATGTAAATAAGAAGCCAGTCGGCTCATGTCCTTGAATCGATTTTCCTATTTCCTACACCACCGAAGGTCAGAAGTCACAAACTGGTCCAAAAAAATGTTTCACTTCTAATAATGTTGAGGAATGCACCAAATCTGATTAAACGGGACAAAACTTAAGTTTTACATACTTAATGACCCACAAACTATATATCGTTGGAAAGCTTATGATTCAAGGTTTTTCATTTTTGCCAAAAAGAATCAAATTATACAGGGTGTGTAAAATTTGTATAGGGTGGAACATAAAAAAGTTGATCGTTTTTGCTCTTCACAAAATATTTTGATAGTTTGTACAATTAGGGTTTAGCTGAAGATAGTCACCAAAATCAGAACAACCGCAGAAGGTGCTACCAAATTTGCTAAGAATCACTTGCCCAAAATGTTCACAGGAAAAGTACAGGGTGTCTAAAATTATGATGAAATAGTTCATAAAATGAAGGTTTGTATATAATATTCTATGAAATTAAGTTAGCATGGACTATTTAATTTAAAAGAAAATGGTTATCAAAATGAACTACACGAATATCGTTAAAGTTCCTTTTATTTTAAATACAGGGTGGTCCAAAATAGGTCTAAATAGCAAAATTTTCATAAATCTATGAACAATTCTGTGAAGAAACACTTCTGGCTTTTGTAGTTAAATGTTTTAACTACCCAGGGTAGAAAAGGACCGAAGAGTCACACAAATGAAATAGAGAGACTGCGATTTGGCCATTGTTTAATCAATAAAATGAATAAAACTGTGTGTTTTTTACATTAAAACACTCTCTGAATTGAACATCATATTCTAGTAGAGAATGTCTAGATAACAATTCAATATTATTATTCATAGTAGCAGGCACATGTTATTAACACATGTGAGAAGTTTGAAATCTTTCCTATGTATAATTTTAAAATGGCATTAATTTCAAAAGTTCTAGTTTTCCACTATTTTGTGTACAAACCTATGGGCGCCTCATCCACCGGCTCCTCATCCACCGCTCCCACCCTTGACTCACTCGACGTTTAGATTGATAACTTCACTGTTGCTAAACATGTGGCTTTAATTCTTTCTTTTTTTCGGTAGCTGGATAAATTGTCTTTAATATGATACCAAAAATGTTATGTTTTTTTGACAACTTCTATTTAAAATAGAGACACGTATCACGATTTTAAGGGTTTTTTGAAACGATCCCACCTTATTTGATATTGTAATGAAGTGCGATTTTGCCCCCCCCCCCCCCCCCCCCCCCTTATTTCAAATTGTACTCAGATTGCATTGTGTTTTATATAGGTACATTTACATTTATTATAAATTTGCCCATCGCGCAGGTCATTTTCCATTACATAGTAATGTCAGCCTTGTATTTGAACCTAATTTATTTTGATCTAATTATGCAATCACCTTGAGTGGCAATAGATGGTGTAAGATGATTGGATGATTTTCTAATTGTTATGAATAACCTTTTTCTTAACCAATCAGAGGATAATTGTATCCAGAAATATCGCGCACACGATTGTGTAAATTTATATGTTGGGCAGAATTATTGGAGCCTCTCAATATGATTGTTGAGTGTAAAATATTCTGATTATTGTGACCGCTAAAACCACTTTTTAGCCGGCACCAAATTATGTTGATACTGCGAGGTATAGGCATAGGGTAAAGGATAGATAGTGAGTGGAATTCTTGTGTGTGTTTATTACGATTGGAGACTTTTGGTGACTTTTAATGACTTTTTGATTGACTTTTACGATAGCAGACGACACGGCGCTACAGTGTGTAGTGTTGTCTCTGACAGGTTCTAGCTGTAAGCTTATGGAATAGGTTCTGGTTCGGTTTACACGACTACACATTAGTAAGAGAACAGAACACTAGCATAGGCTGAAAGCAGACATCTAAATTAATTGACCTTTAGGCAGATCTCACAAGAATTTCCACTTCTAATCACAATCCTTATCACTAATGCTTACTGACACAGGACAAGAATGCTGTGCATACAGAGGTAGCGAGGATAATTTGTAGCGTAAGTGTAGATTAAGATAAATGTAGTAATTTAAGTTTATTGTAGGGTATTTTTCTGTAAGGTTGCCTACACATTTGTAGTAGGCCTTGATTGTAAGCTTTTTAGAGGAACGTTATAGTTGTTGACCCCCCTTTGGCCTTTTGATTTGTTTGACTTGAGACTTTTATGAGGGAAGGCTACCGTGATCTACTGAATAACAATACAGAGTCAATACTAGTGTAGCTAGACTATATGGTATCTATCCCTGTCAATCTCGTTCTAGGCTAGCCTATTCAGGCCTAGCCAGTCATCATCCAAATTCATCCTTAACGCTGGTTGAATTTTGTACCGGTTTACCTTCCTAGGCATCTTCTGGCTTTTTCTTTATTCCAAATTAATTATGACCTAGCCCTATAAGATTCCTCTGAAAAGGTGCCATATTTATGTTCATTTGATAAGTGTTGATCTATCGTTTAATAACCATTACGTGTAGCCTATGGGCTTGGGTGGATTTTGTTTGTGTTTGTTTGATTGATATGAATAACAGGTTTAGGTCATTCTGAGAAATTAACTATTGACGTGTGTGTGTGTACCAATTTCTTTAGTATCGTGTGAGTTACTTAGGCAATTCTCTGTGAAGTGAATATCACTTAGGCCCCCCCTACCACGGCATTACAATATACCTATTAGTGACCTGTGACCCGAAACATTATTTCAATAATAATAATACAGGCACATTGATTTGTATTACATAACGGCTGGCATTTACTTTACATTAGTTTAGCTCAATCGATAATAACACACAACGAGTTTCTATTGTATTGGCCTGTTGCATAGGAGTAGGACAGTTCGGTGGTATACCGCGGTTCATTCACATTTCATGATGCCACGCACACTAAACAGTCAGTGGAAAATTAAAATGAAATCGTAAATAATTCCACATTCCAAAATAAACTATAATTGAACAATAATGAATAATTATACGAAATGATAAACAATATCGAAAACTAATAAAAAAAATGTATATAAACGATTAAAATAAAATTTCAAGACGTGATAGGATTCGAACCCACGACCTCCGGTTTACTAGTCCAATGCTCTACCGCTGAGCCAACTATGCGCTATGTGAACGCAATAACAAACAAAAGTAATATGGTTCAACATACCACTCTTCTCTAAATTAGATGTTTAAAATGCTTTATATTTTTTAATCTTTGTAGTTTTAAGATAGTTTCTCGCTCAAAAGTTGATTATTTACTGTTAAAGAAAGTAATTCTGATTTAAATGTAACGAATAACACTACTTTTTGAAACAATTCTAGATATATTATATATTTTCGTTTGTACAGCATTTTGTCGATTTATGTGCACATATCTTTTACGACTTAGTATTGCATCATGGGCTTTTTGCCGGGCACGCGAGGACTTGGGAGCGAAGCGAGTCATAACACTTGAGATGTACACGCCCCTTTAAGACGTTCTGAAAATTGTCAATCTCCATCCTGTGCCTACATTTTAAATTTATTAAGGTCCGTAAAAGATAAATACAATGCAAATCCTGTATTTTAAAAGTTGTTAAAGACACTAAATCGCTTCCGAATTGCTTCCGCAAAAGTTTCAAGCGATTTCCAAAACATTCTGTATATAAGTATCTTCTACTGATTAACATGGACACGACATAGTTATATGAGTTACATGATCTTACGCTAGTATGCGTATCTATGTTAGCGACTGTTTGTCTCTAAAAACCATTTTCAAAGGCTCAAACTTCAGGACCCCTTATATTTCTGGGGGACCCCTTAAATTTAGTTTTTGCAGTCCTTAAAGGGTCCTGAAAAATGCAAATGGGACTCCTCAACATTTTTGAGCCAGTGCTACCCCTGATGGATACCCGTCGTAAAAGCCTATCTCACACTTTGAAAATTTGAAAATTATTCACTTGTATTTTTCACAACACATAAACACCAATAATTATTTACAGCAAACTACATTAATAGTATATAAAATGTTAAAGAGTTGAGACGACACTTAAAATAAAAGTTACATTTACAATTACATACACGAAGTCCCATAATTCAGTCACACATAGGGGAAGGTGGGGTAATGGCGGACGCGGGGTAATCGCGGACAGGGCTGTATCTAAAGGCAGGTGAAAGAAGGTGGCAATATTTTGCCACCCTATGATGTTAGGTGCCTCTCCATTGAAATCACACAAAACCTAAATGGGATGGTTTTCTCGAAAATTCTCGCGAGAATTACAAAAATCACTTTTTGAGCAAGTTGATATTTTGGTGCATTACTTTCTCTTTGAAACTGGTATTTCTACATCAAGGAAAACAAAGTCTTATTTTTTTTAAATTTAATGTATGATACCTTCTGATAAAAAAGAAATGAATTCGGAGTCACAATGATGAGCATAATAATAAGAGAGGATGTGCCCATACATTGTTCATGGATTGGGGTAATCACGGACATGTACCGTTTCCATGGTAACCAATATGGGCGTGGTCAATTTAACATCATAAATCGGTAATAGTTGTTGACCATATAAATATGTGACATTGTTCTTTGATTTCTGCTACACTTTTAAAAATGGTATTTTTTAACTCCCATTGAAATACTGTATTCCAATAAAAAGAGGGCTGCCATTGAAAAATACGGTCCGGGATTACCCCCAGAGTGTGGGGTAATGCCGGACGACGCCATTTTTTTTTATTGCGTCGTAGCTTCGAATTTCAAAATGATGAGTTGATAAAAACTTGATAAAAGGTAGAACCATCACAGTGCTTTGTGTTTACATGATTTTTATTGTTATATGACGTATTATATGTGTGTTATACCTCTCTGACAAAAGGTGTCCGCCATTACCCCACCTTCCCCTACATACTAATATAATAATTACTAATATAATAATTAATATACTCACAAGTTACAAAATGGCGTTGAAGTATTGGTACTTGGTAGACATACTTCACTGTAAAAATAACAAGGATTGTAGTAGCACGAGGTGGGATGCAAGGAGTTACACAACCATCTACAGTGTCCAATGAAGTTGTCTCTATAACATGAATAACGTTGTAATAATAGGAGCATTCCCCCCACAGAAAAAAATTCTTGCCCACCCCCAGTTTGCCCCCCCCCCCCATTTTTTTTAAAATAAGAAAAAAAATAGACAATTTAAACTTTAAAGCATAAAAAGACAATTTTTCCGCGCCTGCATGCGCGCACATTTTCTTACTTGATTAGGTTTAATTTGACCAAATGTTAACAATATTAGCATTAAACAGCTAAATTTTGCGCGCAATCGCGCATTTTCATACCAAATTAGTTAGAATTAGACAAAATTTGACCATTTAAACGTAAATGCGCATCATTTTTGTTCATGCGCCCCTAAAATGCTTGCCCCCACAAACATGACAAACAAATTATGAGGCTGGTGCCGCGCCACTGCGACTGACACTGGCAGGTAAACAATTCAAACTCATGGTGCAAGTGTGCGAGTTACACTGACTGGCTGGTGGGATTTCTGTCGAGCAGGTATTTGTGTGAATTACCTGCCCGATCCCGACTGGCTGGTTGAAAAAAATCTGAAGTTCCAGCCCTTATCCTCTAATTCCTTTGATGAGATGACTGACCTAACGGCCGCTTTCCAATTTCGAAGAAATGGTTCTTGAACTGCTTCAAAGATGGCAGTGTCTCAGTAGATGCAAAGCTTTGTATTTCTGAAACCTTACATCCGATTGGTGTTATAATTTTACCAAATAATGTCAGATATATTTACTTTTATATTCTTAAACATGAAGCATCTATGTTTCTCATATTTTAAGTTATAAGCTCTGAAAGTTTTGGACCCAGTTTTTGGGACACGCTGTACATTGTACATGAGTTAAAAACTTTTATATAACAGTTGGAAATTTCCTTGTCATTTGATTGGTGGATTGTATGTCACATGACATGAAATATTGGTCCCATTTCAATGATTTTACATCATACGTCATTTAATAATCGTGCAATTTGGTTCCATTTTGCTGCCGCATGTCAATCATACGGTGTGCCTGCACATGTTTGCGCAATTTGTTGACCATGAAGTCCTAAAGTTTGGTGTAGTATGTTTATACACACGGAAAGGGTAAACACTCAGCTTTCAGATGCCGTTTATTTTATCTGATTTGGATTTGTCAATCCTGAGATATGGACAATTAATTAGAGCTACCCAGAATCGATGTTGTGCCACTACTACAGTTTCACAGGTTTACTCCTAAGATCATGAAGATACAAGTTCCACTTGAACGATTGCCCTTCACCAGTGTTATACAAAAAAAAACATTTTTGTATTGAGATTGAATAGGTTTAAATAATAGAATGAGTGCCTGTGTATCCAAGCAGAACTGAATATAAAGATGTTTGGTACATGATTCGAACCAGTCCTTTAGTGACGAGGTTTCACAAAATGTTTATTGGGCCTACATTTTCAAAACAAGACAGACGTCCATATGGCTGTGCGACCTCAATTTTCAATAGACACTGATACTGTGATAGGAGAGGGTGTTCACGGTCTTAAAATATCACGAAACGAGAAGTCCAAGAGTCACCAGAGAGTTTCATTTCTCAAACAATCACGTACCATCTAGGAATAAACCTATATAAAAAGGAGTATTGGAAATGCTTGGTAGATGGTAGGCCCTATGGTACAAGCACCAATATGAAATAAAGAACATTCTGGAAGACTAAGATATGAAAAGTGGCAGGACACACTACACATTGAAAACGTGCGGCGTGCACTTCAGAGGGATCCCAGATACTACTGCTCGTAGAAATCCTTTACCACATATTCCAAGGACATCATTTTTGTTCCTCAGCCTCTTTTAAACAATTCTGGTCAAATGCCCACCTCAATGTTTCAAGACGATTGATGCCCATGGATAGACCAATGTTAGTATCGTTTTGACGCTCATCATTTATTGTGTATTTATTCTGTAAAAGTGGCACAACATCGATTTTGGGTAGCTTTGATAAACTGGGTATATCTCAGGATTGACAAATCCAAATCAGTTAAAATAAACATCTAAAAGCTGAGTGTTTTTCCTTTCCGTGTGTATAAACATATTACACCAAACTTTAGGACTTCATGGTCAACAAGTTGCGCAAACATGTGCACAATTCTTTTAGGGACACCCTGTACTTGTACTAGGTGTCGTCGCGGCCCAGACATAGCAACGGCGTTTAAAATTATGAAAATCGTGAACTGCGATGTCATTGTCAAAACTTTCAGATACATTTTGATACATTAGTCGACAAATAAAAGTACTTTAATGTATTACATGTTCAAATGAGCACAAAATTATCGAGAATTTATGATTGTGAAATAAATCATATGTTTAGAGGAAAATATTCTAGCCACTATCATTTGAAAATAGAAACTCTCGCAACAACTGAAAACATCAGTCAGAAAATTTAATAAAAGATGGGAGATGTTTCGGAGCCACCTTGTTTACGTTGGTCGTGTGAACAAGTTGCTAACTGGGTTGCCGAGTTAGGATTTCCACAATATACGGTAAGTCATTTTAAAATACTATTTTGCTGAATAAATGGGGAATATTCCATTTGAGGGGAAGAATTCGTAGATGGGTCACTCGCCTGGTTGGTTAGCGCTGTAATCCTGCCGAATTCGGAAGTAAACAAACCAAAACAGTAGTATATTATAGTAAACAAACATCACAAGGCGGTAAAAGGTAACGTTCTGAACCTTCTGAAGATTTAGTCAGCAGGGCAGGATTAAATCCGCAAATCGCTAACTTGTGTGTGCGCGGCATGCTAGTTTGTGTTTTGGAGAAGTCTTTGCTTGAATTTAATTGAAGGTGTCGTACATGATCATGTCTGATGATGGGTAGTACAACAAATCATACTTAGTGATATTTGTCATCAGTTGGTATTATTCATCATAGGGAATTTTGCATGTTTCACTATCTGTGCCCAAAGGGGAAAAAACAACAACAAAAACAACACACCAACGACCAACGTATGGGTTTCCTGTACTAGATGATGGGGCTAGCCTGGGGTCGTTTCGTTTGTCAAGTCGTTCCAGGCTTTGATCGTCCTGGGGAAGGAGTATTTGTAGATGTCCTTTTTTGCGTACAGGATTTCTGCTTTGCCTTGCTGTCTGGTTTTTACTCCAGCCGGCGATGAATTCTTGATAACGGCTTCCTTGTTTATCCCAACAAGCTCATTTTGGATTTTGTACATCATTCCCAGTCTGCTTTGTTCCCTGCGTTTCTCAAGTGATCCCAAGTCCTCCAACATGCTTGTGACACTACTTTCCCACTTGTAATTTCCTGTACAGAAGCGGGCCGCTCGTCTCTGGACCTTTTCCAATTTATTCACTAAGCCTCTTTTGTATGGGTCCCACGCACAATAGGCGTATTCCAATTTTGGCCTGACAAGCGTAGTATAGGCTGTCGATTTGACCTCCTTAAGACAAAACCAGAGGTTTCTTCTCAAGAGTCCAAGGGTACGGTTTGCACGATTTATGTTATTTGTCACATGTTCTTCTCAGTTTAGTCTGTTGTTCAGCTGTGGAGGCAGATGGTCTTCAGTTCAGTATTGTTCTGACAGAAGATTGATGGTAATTATCCTCTCGAGCACTTCTCCGATCGACTTAGCAGATTATCAAGTACACTACCCAGCCCTCAGCAAGCCTTCAAGAAATGCCAAATGCCAATGCAATGGGGGAAAGCACAATCTTGTGGGGAAAGCTGATGAAACAACAAGTTTCAAAAGAGAGGCCAAGGACTTTGCCACAGACTTTTTGAGCAGCTCACCTAAGTCTAAGAAAAGAACAACAGAGAAGAACTGGCTACGACTCAAGGACATGAAGGATGGACTGTTAGTGTTAGCCCTAACAAGGAAACATGTGCCTACAAAGACAGTCAGAGGAAGCAGAAATGCACCTGTGACCTGGCCTGGTTTACGGAAGAACATAAAAAGCTGTGCAGGAAGAAAGAACCGCTCTACACCAAGGCTAAGAATAAAAGGGGCGCCCACTGCTCATGTTTAATGAATAATCATATTAAATAATGTATTTTAATAATTTATTTGTAAACAATTTAAATTCCTCATATATATTCGTCCATGATGATTGCAGAGTCAAGAGCCCAATCTCCTCCCGATCCCCCTTCCAAACAAGTCAATTTTTGCGATTTGAACATTTTGAACAATTTTGCTTGTTTTAATTTTTACAACTGTGAGTTTCCTCACATAGACCTAAATACAAAATGAATATATTCGGGCATTTTTATTTTCGCGCTTGCTGATTTAAGCGTGAAAAGCGCGAACTTAAATGAAGCGCGAAAATTTCCACTTTTACATTACAACCAACAGTAAAAACATAATATGTTGGAGTATATATTCTATTACATTACAAAATCATTCCATTAATCCATTGTAATGTCACTATATTTCTTCTTCTATTTTTCACTTACAGGAATGTTTCACCAGAAACTTAATCAATGGTAGAAAGTTGTTATTGGTTGATGCATCACATTTACCACAGCTAGGAATTACAGATTTTGAAGATATTCAGGTGAGTGCATGATTGTCCTGCAGAAGAGGGGGAACGGGGCAGGCATGATAGAAGCCCTGTAGGGACCCGGGGTGGGGTCATGAGAGAAGCCCTGAAGGGACCCAGGGGTGGGGTACTTGACCTAAAAATTGATAAATATGTGGCTTTATGTGCCGACAATGTGTCAAAGTATGGACCCATCTTATTAGCAAATTGACAAATTAATATTAAAAAATATTAACAAATATTAACAAATTGAAACCAGAGAGGCACAACATGTAGTTGTACCAACAAAAGGCTTGATGTACATGACGTGAGGAAAAGACACGTGCTCTCTAAAGGCAGTTTCAAGGCTCTTAAACTTTATATTTTCCTTTTTTAGGATTTTTTCTACATTTTCCCCCCTTTCTTCAAGTTTTCTCCCTCCTCTCTCTCTTTTCTATTTTTCTTATGATTCCAGGGTTTCACAACACTAAATCACGTCTGGTCCTGCCCCCTTTGAGGCAATAGTCCAAAACAGACCCGTTGCTATGCCAAAACGGGAGACCTATTCTAAATTACAGTTTAAAATTAGAGTATTTATTACATGTTATGGCAAAATTAATAAAGTGTGAATTTTGACAGACACATCAGCGTTCTTCAGGTCCAAAAAATTGATGCAATGATGATCTTTTAATATTCTAACAGAGACATTTGTGTTCGGGTCATTTCCGGTAGCTGACGCCATCATCTAAATCAACAATTGCGTGTGACCAGGCAAACCCAACTTGTACTTTTGAAAAGGCTCTAGCTCAAAAAAATGCCGGTTACTCCCCATATATGAGTTGCTGAGTTAGAAGCTGATTAAGTTGATACCAAATTTCAAGATACCAGTTTTATTATAACGTCGAGAAATATCCATTTTTAAATTGTGCATTTCACGTGTAAACCTATGGGAGATGTATTTGGTGGTGTTCACCCCCAGGGCTGTTTGGTTATGCCACGCATACCATTTCTTAAAACTTTCCCCGCGGCTATTGGTTTACCTAATACAAAACAGATTTTTCAGAAACCTTTCACAAATTCCAAGGTCTATCTCAAGGAATGCTGAACCAATACTAGGCATGTTTGTACTTACTTTAATGCATTTCTCATGGTGATTCCAAATATGATAATTAACTTGAATAATTTTGACATTTTTGAAACATTTTGTGACATTTTGAAATGTGGAAAGCGTTAACACCATTGTTTTGTTTGTAACCCACCACAGTTCATATCCAGATGTGTGCGAGAAATACTGACCATAGAAGAGCCTGACTGGAGCCGTAGCATCTCACTACCACACAGGGAAAAACTGGGCATGTATCTGGAAAGGAAGAGTATTACAGGACCATGTGCAGACTCCCTCACATACGGAAAATATCACAAAGAGTTACGAAGAGATGAACTGGCTTTCCACGCCGATGCTAAGCTAGTTATACCAAAGTAGAGACTTCAGATTCACTGGCTGGGCATCTGCTTTAACTTTCTCATGATTCGTTTAGGTTATTTATTTTGAGGTGGGACGTGAACTGGTGTAGTGAAACACTGGAGAAAAACAATATATGTTAATGCAATAGTGTACACACACACATTAAAAGCATGAGGGCATGTGATAGCCAGTGCTGGAACTTCAATTTTTTGCGAGTTTGAAAATTGCATCTTCACCCGCCCGACACAAAAGTTACCCGCTATGTCATGTGCGGTTGGGGGCGGGTGCTATTTCCAGGCCTGGTGATAGCAAAAGCTAAATCACAAAGTCAAATTTTGACTTTAATATTTCCCGAGCTGTGACAGGGTGTAATAGTAATTAGATTAAACGGTATATAGTGTCGCACAGACGATTGGCATTCAATATCACATAATTCTTTCAAGCCATTATTGTAACATGACTAATTATAATTTGTTTCCAGAAAACTTTTTTTGCCTAAAAAAGTAATATTTCTAATAATTTCTAAATTCAAATAATCGATAAAATCATGTTGTGGAAAGACAAAAAGCAAACTCTGCTCTACAATGAAACAACCTGTAGGTAGATCAGATTTAGGGAGTTTTAATCTTTATCAGGTGGTGTGTGGCAGAGAATATGGGATGGGGGGGATCAAAATTGGTCCCCAAAAGGGGATACAAAAATGTGGTCCTTAAAATTACCCGAAACTGTTTTTAACTGACTGTTTTTGTTTGTTTGTTTGTTTTTGGGGGAGGGTATAAAAAAAGAAGATGTTTGAGGTTCAAATTTTTCCAACCCCAACCCCCACCAAAGTATTTATGAACCCTCCCTTATTTTAAAACTTTGATATTTAGTATATAAATATTGGGAGTCTGCATGTCCTTTTTCGAGATGACAGTTTGGTTAGGTAATAGACCAACCAACCAACCCTTTTTTCAGACAGGCTATAGTTTGATCAGTTCCAAATTGGCGAGAAATATTGATCTCTCAGGGCGCAAATGTAATCCAAGCATACGCGCGTGATTATGGCCACACACGCACGCATATGATACACAGTGCACTGATACCTTCATTCGCGCTGCATTCTTCTGTATTCATTCCTTGCTGTAAGGAGGTTTCGCCAATTTGGAATTGATCAAACTAAAGAAGGATATTTTTTGAAATAAAAATAAAGGATTTGTCTTGAAGGAGCATGGACCTTTGTTATTTTAAAATCAATGGCAAATAAATAACTCTATTTTGAATTTAATATCATGAAAAAATACACATTTTTCATGTGTTTCTGCTTAAGCAAACTATTTTTTAAACACTTATTAGGGGATGAGGTATGCCATTAAATTTCTCAGAGGAAGGGGGGCTTGTAAATTTATTTTGGTCAACAAATGGCGTTTTTGGGTTGTATTACAGACAGATCATTTCAATTTCCCATAATTTAACCAAATGGGTGCAATTCAACAGGATGATAGTCACCCCCTTGGTACAGGTGTTACTAAGAAGGTTGGTTTTATTATTGAGAGTAAACATGCAAGTGTAGAAAGAAGGAAATCAAATGTATTATTATATAATTTAAAGAAAACTTAAGACTTGTTTGTTCTTGGACTCTGGAAAGAAAACCAGTTTGACTCTTGGAAGGTGATGTAAGGGCCTATCTGCAATGGCTGCCATTTGTGAGATTGTGTTTTCACTGCACACAGCTACAATCTTGAAAAAAAGTCCTTGGAACGCTAATGCTGAGCACACGTGTTGGGTATTGTGTACATGTATTGATACTTACTGTCTTCTGTTATAAACGGAACTTGTTCAAATGAGATTTTTCCTTCCCCACCCCCATCGATCAATGTTGGGACACTCTGGCAAGCTGCAGGAGCCACTGGCCTTGGTCAACATTGTACGGGGAGTGGGGGTGACACTTTTCCGTTAATCACACACAAGTGTTCCAAGACTTTTTCCAGGATTGTAGGTACATCTTAAACCTCGCCCTACCGAGCCTTTTTGGGCGGGCGCTCTATATAGTTGATTTTGACATTTGGAAAACTAGTATCATACGGCTTACGTATGTCACAATGCACAAAAATCAGTCCTTTTTCTTTCGGCATACAAATCAGTAATGATTGTTTTGACCTTTTTGCAGTTAAAACCGGTTTAAACTGTTATACAGGTTTTGAACATATTCTGCAAATTGCCATCATTCTTGGCAAACATTAATCACTAGAGACTAATAATAATAGCTGCTGTAAATGCCAATTGATAGCATGCTTATAGTGATTTGAGTAAGATAATCTTATCATCAAATACTAAAGCATATGGCAGCTATTTCACAGTTAGTTTGGTTGATTTCCTTCCAAGCATCTTTCAACCAATGATGTTTGTTTAAAATAAACACTGATTGTTTACATTACAGCTGAAGGACTTGTGGCAACACTATATTTTTTGCTCTGCCCATATAAACAATAAAGATTCCTTTAAAAAGGAAAATAAGCGGTCAAATGAATCAAATGAAAAGTGTGAGAGGTGTGTTGATTGAAGTTCCATAAGCAACTAGAAAATTGGATGTTTTAGAAAAGTGAAATAGATTTTGTTGCTTTATTATTATTAAGTTTACTCTCATTGATTTGGCAAAACTTTGTAAATAAATATTGAAGATCTACTGGAACTCATGTTACATTTGCAATGAAGATGCACGATGATGCTCTACAATAATGCAAGAAATCCCTTTTAGCTCCCAATAAAGGACAAATAAAAATTGTACATTGATTTTGATTTGTATTTTTAATGCATTTTTAACTTCAATGAACATCTTGACATTTTGAAAATGGAATTATATGGCTATAATGTAAATATGCTAAACAATACAGGATTGCCCCACCCCGATTAACTTTAGACCGGATATCATTATCCTGGTGGCATATTATTTATTTAGACCTTAAAGGTATATTATGTGATCTTTCCATGGAACGCCCTCAACATCGAAAAAAAAAATTGAAAGCAGATTTTCTTGCAGATTTACATTTCTGATCATAAATCGTACATACATTCCAAGTTACAGGGCGATACGATTCTTAACTACTTCAAAATCATGGTTTTAGAGTGAAAATAAACTGTCGGATATCCGACAACTTATTTTATTCTAATCTAAATTCGCTCTAAAACCATGATTTTGAGGTAATTAGGAATCGTATCGCTCTGTAACTTGGAATGTATGTACGATTTATGATCAGAAATGTTAATCTGCAAAAAAATCTACTTTCTAAAGAAAATCATGAATAGAGGGCGCTCTCTGGAAAAGATCACATATTATGCCTTTAATTTGTATTCTATATTATATAATCTCAGATTTTCAGAATATTATCATTATAAATTGGTTTTGCACTGAAGGTGAGTTGGTCATGGTTCAGTGGTTTTGACAATGAATAAAACCGTCATGAAACAGTCCTAAATATACTAGTGTTGATCCTTCGGCTCCAAACCATCAAATTGTATTGAGCTCAATCAATCTCGACATCCTCTCAGGTCTTCCCTATATTATTGCAATTTTTATTTCATCTGCAGCCCCTCTTTCCGCCCATGGATAAAACAATTAGGAAAATGCATTAATGAATTAATTAATTAGTTATCAAACTTGACCTTTTTGATTCTCTCTCGAGTCATAGACTTATATAAGTCTCATAAGTCCATGCTCAAGTGTCAGAATGGTACCTTTGATTAATGCAATGTCCTTTCTCTCTGCTTAAAATTATAAAGAACATTTCAAAGTTTAAGATTATTCCAAACTGCTTCTTTCAGGATATATCCCTGGGATTAGGATTGTTGTGCGATGCTATGCTGCAATTGTCCTTAGTTTCTTTGTCTTGGGTGCGATTATGGACTTGAACCGCTGAACGTTTCCGGCTTTATAATGCTGGTGATATTTTGGGTTATGAATTCCTTTCATTTAACTTGATTTTATGTGTTGTTTCATTTTTGATATACAGAATTATTATTTGAATCAGGGCTTTGAATTGATGTGAAATGACTCGATTGTATTGCTTGTATCCGCTACCGTCTGACTGGAAATTAAATAACTATCATTTGGCGCCCAATTAGGCGTTGATGTGCTTCGTTTTTGTTAAACCAGTTCTTAACATCTTGAACACATGATCTGTGGTTTCTTAATCACAAATTAACATAAATGAAGCTCTATAAATAAGACTTTAATTAATTGTAGCATAAACTATAAGATTTGGCCACCTGATTTAGGCTACACTTATTTTGGATAATCTTGTTTTTGCCTTTATTTATGGCAACACCGTGACACAACGACGTGGCTGGTCGGTCATAGCGAATTTGGCTAGCAAACATACAAAATGGCAGATTACCGAGTTTCGCCTGACGGAATGACTCCATTAGTCGAAGACGATGTTACCACACCACAGGCATCTACGTCAATACCTTCGGAAGAAACCAACGGGACTGACGAGGGTAGTAGTGATTGTCTCGAAGAAAAATGGGGGTTTCCTTTAGAAGAGTTGTACAGGATTTGCTTGAAGTTCTATCGAGGTAAGTAAGCTTACTTTTTACTTACTTTTTTGCAATCAATGCTTCTGAATCTGAATGATAATCTCAGCGCTTCCTTCAGAAGTCAAACGAGATGATAATATGGTGTGCGCATATGATGTTCTTAGTTTTGCTTTGGTGCTTCGTTGCGTCTGATGAAATCAGCAACGGTCGTTGGTCTTGAATGTTTCAGGATTATTTATATTATTGATGTTTTTTAGAAATTAGATTAGTCTAGTCTAGAGAAGAGCTACCATACCAGTCTGTTGCATGACCATGTATTGTATGTAGTCAGAAAACTACAAGACATGTCCTATGAAGAAAGGTTAAGGAAACTTGATTTGCCAACACTTGCATATAGAAGAAGGGAGACCTGATCCAAGCACTCCTTCACAAATACTAAATAGAGTTGTGAATTCGTGGAATAGTCGGCCATCAAAGACAGCCAACGCCACCACAACACTCAACAGCTTCAAAAACGGAGTAGATGCGGCTCTCGGACAACTATGTGACAAATACACTTACAGGGCTTCAAGCAAAGTGGCAGCAGCAAAATGCTGCCATTATACATAGCTTTATTATAATATGAATGACATTGCAGTTTATATATAGGATAAGTTTGGATGGGCATTTATAAAAGGCTTAAACGCCTTACCCTTTAATAGCCCAACTACAGGGGATTACAGGTGACACTGACAGGTGATATGTTTAAACTATGATGATGGTTTCAGGGAGTTGAAAAGGCACTAAAGAGATGTGTTGGAGGCTGCGCCCTCAATTATGATAAAAACTGGGATTGGTATATTTTTACAATTATATTACATGTATGAACTTACACCTATAAGGATTAAGAAAGATCAGCCCTCTTTGTACAACAAAACGTGACAACGTCGATTCGAAAAGTGCTGATCTGATCAGATCAGCATTTTACGTCAGAGAGTGTCCCACTGCAGTATGCGTGATACGTTTTAAGAAAAGTTTCAATAAAAAGTTTTAATGTGTTTTTGTGAGTAGAAACAACAATAATGGTAATTATTAATGTTCATCTTGAATTCTGAAGTAAATTAGTTTTAAAAACAAAATGTCCCTTTTGATTCCATCATGTCCATTGACATCTTTTTTGAGTGAGTGACCTTGAGTACATGGCATTTGTCAGGGTTAAATTTGAGCTGCCAGTTGTCTTGCCATTATGTAAGTGTATTAGGTCATGTTTTAATGTGTCTGCATCTTGGTCGTTGGTGAGTGATTGTATGGTACATGTAATGAGTAATGACACAGTCATCAGCAAAAAGCCTGACCTCAGAGTCAGAGTTTATGTTTAGAGGAAGGTCATTGTGATTACTGATTGATAGAGCAAAAAGAATAAGGCCAAGGGGCCTAAAATTGTGCCTTGATGAGGCATGCCTCTTAATTTAAGTAATTTACAATGTTTACTCTCAGTCACATTTCATTTTTAATCTTTATTGCGTTGATGCTTATTGTTTATCACACTAAGGTTAATTGGGCAAGCTGTATGTAGTCTAATTTACTAATAATTGAACGAACAATCTCAGCGACCTTCGGAATATAGGCTATAGGCCCTAGCCTCGTATGTCCCTTAGAGCGTGTACTTTCTACTGGGGAACATACCGTTAATTACCGGTAAGTTTGCCCAGTAGAAACAGCCAGATACCGTTAAGAATCGATATTTTTGGCAATTGCAAAAACCTTCACAAACCAGGTTTGGTACCGGTAAGAAACGGCAAGTTTCCCAGTAGAAACAGCCAGCCGATTAATCTTACCCTTATGTGCCGTGAACCGTGTCACGCTGGATTATACACATTGTGAGGCTATCTTTTTCAGGTGAAGCGGCATTGTTTGGTATAACAAAAGGTCAAATGTCGTGGCCCATCGACTAAGATCGATACACTTAGCGGTAACTTTTCGCAAGTAGAAACAGGGGGGGATTAAAAACTTACTGGTAAATCTTACCGTTTAATATCTTACTGTTAACTTTGCAGTACCCTAGTAGAAACACGCTCTATCTATGTTACATTGGCAGAACTTAGTGACTGCACCCTCTAACTTACTGGAAAAAAGCACCGGACTTGTAGGCAAAATCAGGGTTATGACGT
Organism: Ophiura sarsii; assembly: GCA_035610835.1. NCBI lineage: Eukaryota > Metazoa > Echinodermata > Ophiuroidea > Amphilepidida > Ophiuridae > Ophiura > Ophiura sarsii. The sequence continues at coordinate 17,515,045 of CM069457.1, read as the reverse complement.
TATCAATCTCTCACAGTGGCAGTACTGCTGTGGGAGATCAATTAAATGTTGGTTGGTGGGGAATGATGTGTTTAAAAAGTATAGCCTAATTACTCACAATTAATATTTATACATGTAGTGTGTCTATTTATTAACTGCATGCCTAAATTCTTATTTATAGTGTGCCCCACATATAGGCAGGCCTTTTGTTAAGCGGGCACCCAGGAGTTTTTTACCCACTGGTTGCCGAGTTTTGGCTTCTGATGTTTTCCAATTTTTGCACAGTAAAGTATTATATAGGAGTAGGACCAGGAGCGATTTCTTGTCAAAATAGTAAAAAGTAGCTCTGGTCAAGCCTGCTTAACAAAAGGCTTGCATAGGTGTGTCGAACAGCCTACGCTCTACTGTATACTACTACATGTACCTTGACGCAACGTAAAAGGAGGTTTCTTCATTGTCTGGGTATTCAATACCGCCATGTTAAATAAGGTAGTACTATTCCTTTCATGACCCATCATGGGTCATTGAGAAGGAAAAAATGTCTATGGGAACCAACTACCAAAAATGTTAATGTCTAGATTGAGACTAAATATGGATATTTAACTTAACATTTAGTACTCACTTACCGTATTATCCCTATTAAGCGCCCATGCCCTTATAAGAGCCCACCCCTCTTTTTCCCATTGACTACCAAAAAGTAACACCTAATAAGCACCCATCTTTTTAGCCACTGCAGCTCAAAATAAAGCATGGAAGTAGCGTCCGAAAGTCCCGGCATCAACAACATGTTGGCGATTCACGTATCAGCGGGCTGTGCACATTTTCCACCAAAAATGTGAATTAAAATTAGGAAACAATTTGACAGTTTCCACAATAAACGACTTTAAAAAAGTAACTTAATAAGCGCCCATCTTAAATGACTTTGCTAAGAGCCCTGGGCGCTTAATAGGGATAATACGGTACATTGTAGTTCTTGACCAAAACTTGTCAATTGTCAGGGTGAATTGAATCCACTAACGTGAAAAAGAGCGACAAAATGTACTCTTCGACAACAAGCCCTAATATGAATTACGACAAAATACGACCTTTTTTAACAGTTTAAATGGCATTGAATAGTAAACTAAGTGTTTATAACATATGCGACTTTTAGTGTGATTTCAACTTCTTGTTGGCTGAACTTTGAGCTTCCGCGGGTATAAGACAGTATAGTATATAGGACCAGGAGCGATTTCTTGTCAAAATAGTAAAAATAGCTCCTGGTCAAGACCTGCTTAACAAAAGGCTTGCATATACGTGTGTCGAACATCCTACGCTCTATACTACTACATGTACCTTGACGCAACATAAAAGGGGGTTTCTTCATTGTCTGGGTATACAATACCGCCATGTTAAGGTAGTACTAGTCCTTATGATGTGTCATTGAGAAGGACGAAATGTTTATGGGAACCTACAAAAAATGTAAATGTCTAAATTGAGACTAAATATGGATATTTAACTTAACATTTAGTACTCACTTACATTGTAGTTCTTGACCAAAACTCGTCAATTGTCAGGGTGAATTGAATCCACTAACGTGAAAAAGAGTGACAAAATGTACTCTTCGACGACAAGCCCTAAAATAAATTACAACAAAATACGACCTTTTCAAAGATCAACATGCCGTGTCACTTGTGTGATGTCCATCAATTTACACGATGCGCTCGTTAAAATAAAAATATGATCTATCCATTATTGAAACATTTTCTAGAATCACTAAATGCTGCGTTTCTAAATTTGAGGGTTCATAATAAATGATTAAATTATTATAGTACTTCTAAGTGTTTATAACCTCACTAGAATTCTAAAATGAAATTAACATTCTGAGTTCTGAGTGACTGAGGGCCGAGCACGGAAACCATCACCGTCAGTCGCACCACCTTGGGGGGGGGGGGGGGGGGGGGGGGGGATCTCGTATTTTTTTCTTGTAGGGATGTGCAGACAGCAAAATGAAAATTGACCAAAACATAAATTACCAATTTGTGGTGGGAAATGGACCCATAGGTTTAACAGAGACCCATCATTTTCCTACATATTTGAAAGATTTTCCTTAAATTTCTGTGAAAACAGCAAATTAAACGATATTAGACCCATAAATTAACCGAAAAGGGGTTATTCATTCAGACGGGTGGAAATGGGACCCTATTTGGCGGCACACCCCTTTGACCTCACAAGTGCCCAGCCTTTCTATTACAGCAAATTTAATGATATTAGACCCATGAATTAACCGAAAAGGGGTTATTCATTCAGACGAGTGAAAATGGGACCCGATTTGGCGGCACATCCCTTTGACCTCACAAGTGCCCAGCCATCCTATATTAATGAAAGAAGGTTAAAAAAGGAAGGAATTAAGAGGGTAATTTTCATCAAAACACCGTCTTATTGTTGTTGTTGATCTGTCGTCTTTTTCATTTTGAGTGAAAATATGTGAAAGGTTTTGTTTTCTGAAAAATACCGTCATACAGGACCGTCTTATATATTTTCGACACACAAGGAAACAAATAGGACGGTGGAAAGTCATACGGAAAATCCCTAATAATGGGGTCACTTTTTACAAATGGGTCTATTTTCCCAATAATTTGCGAAAATTGGGTCTATAATGAAGCAATCCTTAGAAATGGGTAACTGTTTTTTCCAAAATCACCCTTAGAAATGGGTAGAGGTTTTGAATCTCCAGCCGCACACCCCCGACCAAACCAATGAATGCATCTAAGAAGACTCATTCATCCAACACCTCGGGACCAGTAATTCACACTACTTTACCCGATATAAACCATGTTGTATGTACGTATGTATACTACAAGGCTTATAAGCAGCCCTTAAATTAACCGAAGGCACCGAAGGCAATTGCCATCGGTGCCCCACCTTGCCTAGATGCCCTCAACTTCTGGCTGTTTTTACTCCATTGAAAAGTACATAATTGCCTTGGTGGAAGTTGGTGCCCCTTTCAAATTGCCTGAAATTGCCTTGCCCTTTCCATTTCTTAATTTGAGGGCTGCTTATAAGTTATACATCATGTATATTTAACGTAAAAATTATCGCACTTACTTACCCTAAAAGTTCATTAACCCTAACCAGTAAAACTATGTTTTTTGTGCGTATAGGGGGGAGGGGGAAAAAGTACTATTTTTTTAACCCGAAAAATCACCCAGCACCCCCAGGGATTCGATCGCGGGACCATCCGCACCCAAGTCTGTCCCTCTACCAACTGAGCTAACTCCCTAGCGCATATATGCGGGCACAAACTCCGTGCCCACATATGCCTGCGGTAGGTGACGTCATCGAGGCAATGCCGCAGCACGTGCATGGAGATAGTTTCTGGCAGTGAGATTTAGTGAGATTCAGCTGGGTTAGGGATCTATAGGGTTTAATATTGAGGTGAGTTATACATGTATATTTAACGTAAAAATTATCGCACTTACCCTAAAAGTTTATTAACCCTAACACTACCATATACCCCAAAATACCACGACTGGGCACGTTGGTACCACCCGGCGTGGAAGTTTTTTGATGAAAAAATGGACCCAATACATACAGTCTGGGCTATACACTGCCCAGAACTGTGTGCCAGAGCCGTGGTGAAGTGTGGAATCCCTCGCTTGTGGTGCGAGAGGTCCCTGGATCAAATCCCGGGGGGATCGGGGGGATATTTTGGTCGATTTTCCGCGTTGAAGAAAAAATTCTGAAAAAAGTGGGGGGAAGTGTTAGGGTTAATGAGGTGTAAACTCATCTAGAAAATGGTAGTCTCATCGCGGTATATAGGCTCGAAAAGGTGTCATTTCGAACTGTACAGGGTGAGTCAAAAAGAAGTTTACCCGGATTGGTGATGTTTTAAAAAACAAACAAATGACACTCGAGAGTTCAGTAAAGCATATATTTAACAAGCATTCTCTCCTGCTTAGGGAGTGTTCATAAATACTTTGGTGGGGTGGATAATTATGGGGGTGGGTCCAAAAGGTTTTGATACTCTGCAAAGGGGGGCATCAAAAAAGTTTTGGAAAACCCCAACAGAGGGGGGTCAAAAAAGTTTAAAACACTTATTAGTTTCCAACATTTTCTGGGGGCTTCGCCCCCAAACCCCTGTTTTACCTATATGGACATTCTTTATGGAAAGTTCATATATCAACGTAAAAATAGTTAATATTTTGGCACGCTATGCGCGCAGATATATGTCAACGGACCTATTTTATGTACTAGCCCAGCTAAAAAAGAATAAAGGCCAAATTCATGTCAATAGCATGCAAACAACAATTGCGCGCATATTGTATTTAAAGCCAGGATATGTAATTGGAGGGAGCATCCTAATTGGTTTCAAGAACAGAGATCCGTGCATAAATATGTGAAGTTATTCAGGGATTAAAGACCATGGCGCACTAAACCAAAGATACCTGCAATCGAAGTGGGAGTTCTGATTCACTCTAGATTCTACATGTACAACCTGCCCTCCTAGATGTAATGCGTTCATCAAACGCGAATACGATACATGGTCAAATTCTGTAAAAAATCCCATAAAGATATCATCTCTGAACTTGATAACAATTAACGGGGGGGGGGGGGGGGGGGGGGGGGGGGGGGCAAGGGCAAGAAAGTTTCAGGTGCAGGCAGTAAAGTAATACAGGGGGGTCAACAAAGTTTAAGGCATGGCGAGAGGGGAGGGGGGGGGTCAACAAAGTTTAAGGCATGGCGAGAGGGGGGGTCAAAAAAGTTTTGATATACCAAAAATAAAATTATCCAGCCCCCCCCCCCCCCACCAAAGTATTTATGAACGGTCCCTTATTAGGAAAAAGGAATGACACAAATTGAGCATTGCTATAAGAGGAGTTATGTCTATTTTAATAAAGGTACTCATTTTGCAAGCTGTCCACGGAATACTTGACCAACAAATGTAATGCATTTTAGCTGCGTACTTCCCTTTTGACCGAGATTGGTGATGTTTTTCAAAACAAATAAATGACACTTAAAAGTTCAGTAAAGCATTTATTTACCAAACATACTCTGCTGCTTATTAGAGAAAATCAATGAAGCAAATTGATCATTCCTAAGAGAAGTTATGCCTGTTTTACTGAAAGCGCTCAATGTTTGTAGCTGTCCATGGAATGCTTACTTTACATTTGTTTTGAAAAGTATTCCGTGGACAGCTTGCAAAATGAGTACCTTTATTAAAATAGGCTTAACTCCTCTTAGTCTTAGCAATGATCAATTTGTGTCATTCTTTTTTCCTAACAAGCAGGAGAGAATGCTTGTTAAATATATGAGCGACTCTCGAGTGTCATTTAATTTTTTTTAAAACATCACCAATCCGGGTAAACTTCTTTTTGACTCACCCTGTATTGAGAGATGTTGGGGTCAAAGGTGAGATAAAATCATACATATGTAGGACTACATGTAGTATGTAGCTGCCACATGGAATTCTGGTACCTAGGCTGCCCTCAATTTGTTAAGATGTTAATCTTTATGCAAATATTTAGGTTTGAAAAGCGAAAATGCAATGATTGCACAAATTGACGTTACCATGGTGAAGCACACCCATCAATTTTTAGCGCCCTCAAGTGAAACAGGCTCTCGTTTTGTGTTGTGTTTTTTGAATGCCTTTTTATTAAATATTTGCAATGTGCTCCATCTCATTTTAAAACCAGGAAGTAAGCCGAGTGTCGTTTCGGAAATAAATTACTGGCATGTAATTTTCGCGTAAATATATTTTTGCTTATTTTGATATCATTGACATTTCGCGAATTGTTTTTTTCGCAGGCGACCTTCTGGATGCATTGCATGAATGTTGAAAACAATATTTGCGTGTCTTATAATTTTTTGCGGAAAAATATTTTGCGCGAAAAGCGCGAAAATAAAACCACCGCAACAATTTCAGCTTTTACAGTATTTTGTGTTTACAATTCTAGCCAGACTTGGTACTGTAAAACAAGTTAATTTCGCGGCAATGTTTTTTCGCGAATTGCTAATCATCACTAGTTTCACGGTAACTTAATTTTGCGAATTTAAAATTTCTACCACTACTGTCATCTTCACACACATGAATTCGCGGCAATATAATTTCGCGAATTTGAGCCTCTCCCGAAATTAAATTGTTTTACAGTATTGCACAATAGCTACAACCGTTGGCCATTTACAATAGATATACCGTTTGACATCCAATCCAATCCAATAGATTAAGTACACTGTACAAGTGCAAACTTTCGCACTACATTTTATTTTCGGGCTTAAATCAGCAAGCATGAAAATAAAAAACACGCAAACGGTAGGTCTATGTTAGAAAAGCTCAAAATCCCGGATATAAAAACAAGTAAACATTTTCAAAATGTGCAAAGCGCGAAAAGTTACACACACGAAAATATCCACTTTTACAGTTACTTCATGGCCACCAGTTACGTTGATCTTTAAAAACATTTTCTTTTTTAATACATAAGGACATCATCAGAATATTTTTAGAATTTTAGAATTTTGTCAAATGAAAGATGTAAACATATTTTATTTATAGTGATTTTGAAGAAAAAACCACAAAGAAAAATCTTGGTTCAAAATCAGTGAATGCATCTTTAAACCTTTATTGCCAATTGTAAACATTCAAGGAATTATCACTGAGGTACCAATTGCCCGCTGTTAAAATGGATTCACCTATGGTTAAACAGTTACCTATGTGTCCTACCTATGTGCTAATGGATTCACCCAGCATGCATCTCACTAATTTGAAATGCAACATTGTCAAATACACAATTTAGTGGCCCTGAAAAAATGACTTTATACAAAATTTAATATGGTATTGTGATAATAAATTACGGTATGTGGGTTTTTCATATTGGTTTTTGTAGCAAAACACACCAATTTTGGTCATGCTTGCAAGATATATCAAAATTATGAACCCACAATTAAAATGGATTCACCCCACAATTAAAATGGATTCACCCAAAGGTCAATTTTACCTAGTACCAGCAGCAGCTATGTATACATGATCGTAACTAAGCCCATGATTTCTGAGCCCAATTGGACTAGCACTATTATGTACAGTAAAGTTCTCCTGATCCAACTTACTTAGTGGATATGAGGTTACAGGGATGTGCTGTCAAATAGGGTACCATCTTTCACCCTCGGGTAAATGGATGACCTCTTTTTAAAGCCATATTTGGTAAATTTATGGGTCTAAAATTTTGCTGTTTTTCACCGAAATTTAGGGAAATATGTCAAATACATAGGAAAATTGTGGGTTTCCGTTAATCATATGGGTCTATTCCCCCCCCCCCTCCCCCGGAAATTGATAAATGTTTGGGTCCGATTTTCATTTTGCTGACGGCACATCCCTTCCAAAAAAATATCCGAGTACCCCCCAGATTTCTGTCAATTATGAATAGTGCCACTCTCAGTTTTATACTCAGAGTCATATCACACATAATATGCCTAAATATAAAAAGCTCTACTTTCATGGTTTAAATTTCCTCCCCCGTTATGCAAAAAGAGAAAGAAGTTGTGTTGCCCTCAGCGACCGACCATAAAATTTGAAAAAGTTGGGTTGCATTTTTTATTTTTTTTATTTTTTAAACTTGCCGTTTTTGGCATAAAGCTTAACTTTGTTGGAAAAATGTTTATTCAATTGTTTAAACAGCAGACAAAAGTGTCTATCAAAACAAAGACCCCCGTTGACGAACTCGATATTGCTCGTTTATAAAAATCTAGGGTCTAAAATGCATAATATGCTTTTCTCAAACATGGCGTTGTACATATTTTAGGCCAAATTTCGATCCATGTTTTAACGGCGAGTTGGTGCATTAATATTAATAAAATATCACGACATTGAATATTTAATGAATGCATGGATACAAGATTTGTTACCAAGTCATACTTCTAATATAAACACAACACCAAAAGTAAGTCCCCCCCTAAACAATTCGTCATAACATCGTAAGGTAAAACATTTTACCAATACAAATTAGTTAGAAATAATCCTATGACTGTTTCCTAAGTGTTATTTTAAAATGAAAGATGTACATGACTTCATGGCTGAATGAGCTCAAATGGAAGACAAAAACTGCCCTTCTCAAAAGTCACAACTCACTGTGCTAATATCTGAGCCTAGAAGGGGATTTACATGGCTGAATGATCATGAATTGATTACACATTACAGTAATTTTTGCTCAGCCACAGGTACTTTTCTATTAGTTGAGAAGCAATTCATAAACTTTTGTTACTTTTGAGAAGGGCAGTTTTTGTCTTCCATTTGAGCTCATTCAGCCATGAAGTAATGGACATCTTTCATTTTCAAACATCACTTAGGAAACAGACATAGGATTATTTCCAACTAAGTTTTATTGGTAAAATGTTTTATCTTACGATGTTATGACGAATTGTTTAGGGGGGGGGGGGGGGGGGAGACTTACTTTTGGTGTTGTGTTTATATAACATATTTATTTTCAATAGAATTAATGCACAACATTATATTTAATAGTATTAACTTTTATTTTTATTACAAATCTCGCCCCATTACACGGTTTATTAGGATAGCATTAACTACATATGTTTAATCTGTTGTATAATACATGTGGTGTTTATGTTTATTTTAGCGGCTGGTTGATGCATTAGTATTCAAAGGGACACAAAGTGGTGTTGATTTTTTTTTTTTTAAATTAATTTACTTCAGAATTCAAGATGAACATTAAAAATTGCCATTATTATTGTTTCTACTTACAAAAAACACAGCAAAGCTTGATTAAAACAATACCATCGCTATTTATTGAAAAATGCCCTCTATGCAAATATGGTTCGCGTTATTTATCACAGGTGCTGCAGGGGTTACTGTCTGACGTAAAATGGTGATCTTACGTAAGATCAGCATTTTTGAATTGACGTTTTGTTGTACAAAGAGGGCTGATTTTTCTTAATCCTTATAGGTGTATGTTCCTTTAGTGTACCATGCCACAAATGCATGTCTTCAGGGACTTTTAAAGAACAACCCCATACACTATTGTATATTTGGCCATCACGAGACAGTGACGTAACTGAGTATTCTACTAATTGCAGCAAATAACATTCGCGCCTTCTCTAGGCACTTGCGTATACACACAGACATTGAAAGACGGAAGATGCATGTACGCGTGCGTAAAAGCTGCGCCTGTCAAGTTACGTCACTGTCCAGAGGAAGCTAAATACTGTAAAAGCCAATATTTTGTGTAAAGATATTTTCGTGCATTTTGATATCATAGACATTTCGCGAATTGTTTTTTTCGCGGGTGACCTTCTGGATGCATTGCATGAATGTTGAAAACAATATTTTTGTGTTATATAATTTTCACAGAAAAATATTTTGCGCGAAAAGCAGAGTATAGAGACACAAGTTTTCCATTTTCTAAATCTCAAATTCCATTTTTTCTAAATGATATACCCACAGTTTTGGATTTTGAATTATAAAATTACAGTTCCCTCAACAGAGGCAGGTCATTGTATGAAATCTATTATTGTTGTTGAGTTTTTAAGACCAATTAAAGCCTTTAAAAGCTTAAATGATCTCATCTATGTATTTTTTGAAAAGTTATGAACCTAAAATGGTTTGCAATTGAATTCTGTTTTTTAAACCAGTAGAATGAAAAACTTCTGTCTCTACAGACTACCATACACTAATACACAGTGAGGAATAAGAATAGTAGGGTATTCTAAATCATAAGCCACATCATTTTTGGCTTTAACCCTAACCCTGGTTTAGGATTTTTGACCGGGATCACAATTTTCGAGGAAAAAACACCAACTAAATCTCTGGGAACCTGCCGGGATTCGATCCGGGGACCCTCCGTTCTCAAGCGCCACCTTCCAACCACTACATGTAAGCCACGGCCCTCAGCTACACATTCGCGCAGTATATTGCGCTCATTATATAGGCTCGGTTGACTACGTCATCGAAAACCGACGGCGCATGCGTTTGGAGAGGGACTTTGGATTAGAATTTTTTAGCACTCTGGGGGGGGGGGGGGGGGGGGGGGTTAATAGAACAACAAAAACCAAAAAAATGTTACCATAACCCTAACCCCGGTTTAGGATTTTTGACCGGGATCACAATATTCGAGGAAAAAACACCAACTAAATCTCCGGGAACCTGCCGGGATTCGATCCGGGGACCCTCCGTTCTCAAGCCCCACCTTCCAACCACTAAGCCACGGCCCTCAGCTACACATTCGCGCAGTCTATTGCGCTCATTATATAGGCTCGGTTGACTACGTCATCGAAAAGCGACGGCGCATGAGTTTGGAGAGGGACTTTGGATTAGCATTTTTAGCACTCAGGGGGGTTAGCGTTAATATATCGAGGGCTCAGAAACAAAAGGCCTTATCTCCATTTTGACCATTTTGAGAAAAGACTATTGAAGATTTGTAAACACATTGGGGAGATGGCGATAGGCCTTGTGGTACTGGCTATAACTTTGAAATGGTTGTGTTATGGAGATAAGGGACGCACCATTTGATTTTCAGGGGGGTGGTAGGAAGTTGGGTTCGGGGGTGAATTTATTTTTTTTGGCCGCCGTAAGGGGTGAATTTTTTTTTTTGCGCCGCCAAAGGCGGCAATTTTTTTTAAAGGTATCCATTCATATTGAATTGGGTGGGGGTCGAATTTTTTTTTTTTTTTTTTGCCCGCACAGAGGGTGAATTTTTTTTCTTCCAAAAACTTCCTACCCCCCCCCCCCTGAAAATCTAATGGTGCGTCCCTAAGGGCTGTGTTACTGGACAGAGAATTTCTTTCTGAACATTTTGATACCATAATCTCTTTCAAAATGGAGATGAGGCCTTTTGTTTCCGAGCCCTCGATATGTATGTGGAGTAATATTTAAAAAAATAAGGGTCTTCTGGTTAATATGCAATTGTAAAAAAAATGTGAGTGCTGATATATTATATATGGAAATCCCCCCACCCCCCATTAGCTAGAAACACTTTGGGCTACATTTAATCTCAATTGGGCTATAAGGTGCTATACCGTGGGCTGACAATATGGCAACACTCTCCATTATAATAATTTACCCATCAGTGTGACCGAGCATGAGCACTTAACCCATCAGTGTGACCGAGCATGAGCACTGGATGGCCGGATATCTGCAGCAGCAATTCATTATAACGCTATACATGTAATAGCTGACGTGTGGTGAGTGGATAGGTAAATCTAAGCAATGCATACTTTTACATAAAACAAGGCGATTAAGTATTTATTATGCAGAGACACTGACATCGACGTTTCATTTTAGACAACCATATTGATGGGACTGATCGACGTCGTGATTTTGTAAAGCTTAGGTTTAAAACGTACGACGTAGGTGGATTTTAAGGTATTGGCTTTTGGTGTGAAAAATGTGTTATTAAATGGTAGGAGTATGGTGGGGTCGTGCTGGATGACTTGACTGACAAGTAATTAATTGTTTGTATCATTGTATGTTATTTTGTATTTGGTCATGGTTTTGCAGTTCTATCTAGTGATATGGAATTGGAATTGTTAACAATTGTAGATGCGTGTAATTGAATATGTGTAGTGTCGCGGCAAAAGGGTGCAGTTGTTGGTAAAATGCATTTTTCAGATATTTGTTGAATTAGTCAGTTAGGCACGCAAAATTGAGGATAATATTAAAACAATTTTACTGTTATTTATCTTCATAAAAACTGAAAGCAGTATCCAACCTTAACCACTAAGGTGCCATTTTTAAGCATTCAAAAAGCCCCTTTTGTTGGTAATAAGATCCTATTTATGTGGGATTAATTGAATGATATAAAAATGTACACTTATTTATGTATTTGCATCATTCAAATATAAAGGTGTGTGATTTTTTTTCTTCTGGTGAAATTGTATTTTTAAACTGTAGATAGATATCCATCTATCTATTCAGTTGATCAGAGAATTTCTTCGAACAATCACTGCAGTGATCAAATCAAAACAGTGTCGAAACTGTCGGTGTTATCGCGTCCAGGACTGCGGACAAATGTTAATTTCAGAAAGCAAATAAATTGCATAAACCCGGTACACACTAGCAAAAATCCCATAGATGAACCTCTCAACGAAGATAAATGTTAATTCGATGAAGCAAATTTGTAATGTGTACACTAGCTTCATTGAATAAAGGGAGTCATGCAAAACGAATGACATGCAATGAGTCTATTCCCGGTATCATGTGGCAACCAACCTTAATTGATTTTGATCTTCGTTAATATTTACTAATGTGTACACATCTCGATCTTCGTTAGTTCATGGTTTTAGTTGTAATGTGTATGCTTTCTTAATTAACGAATGAAGATCAACTACTCTTCATTGAATGTGTAAGGGGTCATAGAAAGAAGGCAGGTTTTACTCGGGGGTGGGGGGGTCTCAATTTTTTTTGATGGGTATGTGCCGCTGGAGGTTCCATGAATGGCTGATTTGACTGTTTTTTAGTGATGTGGGGTTGGGACCCATGTTTGGGGTATTTTTCGTGATGTGGGACTCACATTATTTTAACACAATTTGGGACCTATGTTTAGGATTTTCCAGCACAAATCATACCTGATGTCTTAGGAATTTTTGCAAAAAAGTGACCCAATAGAGCGGCACATGTATAATACCTTATGGGAGTACCCCCACCCCAACCTCTCAGGAGGGTTTACCCCATTTCTAATGTGGGGCCTATAGATTTCTTCAGAAAAGGACAATTTCACACAAAATACCTACATTTTCTAGGACCCTTTTTTAGGGTCCCCAACCTTAACCGGGTGCTGATAATAATTATTTTAATTTTAGTTGTATACATGTATGTAGTCGCTGTCATTTTGCTATGGATGAAATTCAAGCTATTTGACCCGAGCTTGATTTGTTGTTGTGGGCATACACCTGTGCTGTAATTTCTGGCTATTTAAATAGGAACAATGTAATTTGCATAGGTAATGGTAATTGCATAGCGCTTTTTTGTCTCGCCTGATGTAATCAGAAAGAGACTATGTTATCACTCTTTCTGTCCGGCGTCCGCCGTCCGCCGTCCGCCGTATGCCGTCCGCCGTCCGCCGTATGCCGTGTGCTAAGAAATACCTTTGTGACGCGATATCTGGAGATCCGTAAGGCCTATCGTGATGGGACTTGGTGGAGGGAAGGGGGGTGGTGCGTTCTGTTGCTGATTGATTTTTCAAGGTCATCGGGGGTCATACAAGGTCATCGGGGTCAAATATGCTTAAAACTTTTGAGACGCGTTGTGACGCGATATCTAGAGATCCGTAAGGCCTATCTTGATGGGACTTGATGTCAGGGAAGGGGGTGGGGTGTTCTTTTGCTGATTAGATTTTCAAGGTCATTGGAGGTCATTCAAGGTCATCGGGGTCAAATATGGGGTCAAATAAGATCCGTAAGGCCGATCTTGATGGGATTTGGTGGAGGGAAGGGGGTGGTGTGTTCTTTTTGCTGATTAAATTTTCAAGGTCATCGGAGGTCATTCAAGGTCATCGGGGGTCAAATATGGGGTCAAATAGATCAGTAAGGCCTATCTTGATGGGATTTGGTGGAGGGAAGGGGGGTGGTGTGTTCTTTTTGCTGATTAAATTTTCAAGGTCACCAGAGGTCATCGGGGTCAAATATGGGATCAAATAGATCAGTAAGGCCTATATTGATGAGATTTGGTGGAGGGAAGGGGAGTGGTGTGTTCTTTTTGCTGAATAAATTTTCAAGGTCATCAGAGGTCATTCAAGGTCATCGGGGGTCAAATAAGATCCATAAGGCCTATCTTGATTGGATTTGGTGGAGGGAAGGGGGATGGTGTGTTCTTTTTGTTCTTAATTTTTTGGGGTCATCAGGGGTCAAATATGGGGTCAAATAGATCAGTAAGGCATATCTTGATGGGATTTGGTGGAGGGAAGGGGGGGTGTTCTTTTTGTTGATTAATTTGTTGGGGTCATCGGGGGTCAAATATGGGGTCAAATAGATCAGTAAGGCCTATCTTGATGGGATTTGGTGGACGGAAGAGGGATGGTGTGTTCTTTTTGTTGACTAATTTTTCGGGGTCATTGGTGGTCAAATATGGGGTCAAATAGATCAGTAAGGCCTATCTTGATGGGATTTGGTGGAGGGAAGGGGGGTGGTGTGTTCTTTTTGTTGATTAATTTTTCGGGGTCATTGGGGGTCACATATGGGGTCAAATAGATCAGTAAGGCCTATGTTGATGGGATTTGGTGGAGGGAAGGGGGTGGTGTGTTCTTTGTGTTGATTAATTTTTCGGGGTCATCGGGGGTCAAATATGGGGTCAAATAGATCAGTAAGGCCTATCTTGATGGGATTTGGTGGAGGGAAGGGGGGTGGTGTGTTCTTTTTGTTGATTAATTTTTCGGGGTCATCGGGGGTCAAATATGGGGTCAAATAGATCAGTAAGGCCTATCTTGATGGGATTTGGTGGACGGAAGAGGGATGGTGTGTTCTTTTTGTTGATTAATTTTTCGGGGTCATCGGGGGTCAAATATGGGGTCAAATAGATCAGTAAGGCCTATCTTGATGGGATTTGGTGGACGGAAGAGGGATGGGGTGTTCTTTTTGTTGATTATTTTTTCGGGGTCATCGGGGGTCAAATAGATCAGTAAGGCCTATCTTGATGGGATTTGGTGGACGGAAGAGGGATGGTGTGTTCTTTTTGTTGATTAATTTTTCGGGGTCATCGGGGGTCAAATATGGGGTCAAATAGATCAGTAAGGCCCATCTTGATGGGATTTGGTGGACGGAAGAGGGATGGTGTGTTCTTTTTGTTGATTAATTTTTTGGGGTCATCGGGGTCAAATATGGGGTCAAATAGATCAGTAAGGCCTATCTTGATGGGATTTGGTGGACGGAAGAGGGATGGGGTGTTCTTTTTGTTGATTATTTTTTCGGGGTCATCGGGGGTCAAATATGGGGTCAAATAGATCAGTAAGGCCTATCTTGATGGGATTTGGTGGACGGAAGAGGGATGGTGTGTTCTTTTTGTTGATTAATTTTTCGGGGTCATCGGGGGTCAAATATGGGGTCAAATAGATCAGTAAGGCCTATCTTGATGGGATTTGGTGGAGGGAAGGGGGGTGGTGTGTTCTTTTTGTTGATTACTTTTTCGGGGTCATCGGGGGTCAAATATGGGGTCAAATAGGTCAGTAAGGCCTATCTTAATGGGATTTGGTGGACGGAAGAGGGATGGTGTGTTCTTTTTGTTGATTAATTTTTCGGGGTCATTGGGGGTCAAATATGGGGTCAAATAGATCAGTAAGGCCTATCTTGATGGGATTTGGTGGACGGAAGAGGGATGGTGTGTTCTTTTTGTTGATTAATTTTTCGGGGTCATCGGGGGTCAAATATGGGGTCAAATAGATCAGTAAGGCCTATCTTGATTGGATTTGGTGGAGGGAAGGGGGGTGGTGTATTCTTTTTGCTGATTACATTTTCAAGGTCATCGGAGGTCATTGAAGGTCATCTGGGGTCAAATAAGATCCGTAAGGCCTATCTTGATGGGATTTGGTGGACGGAAGAGGGATGGTGTGTTCTTTTTGTTGATTAATTTTTCGAGGTCATCAGAGGTCATCTGGGGTCAAATAAGATCCGTAAGGCCTATCTTGATGTGATTTGGTGGAGGGAAGGGGGTTGGTGTGTTCTTTTTGCTGATTAAATTTTCAAGGTCATCAGAGGTCATCTGGGGTCAAATAAGATCTGTAAGGCCTATCTTGATGTGATTTGGTGTAGGGAAGGGGGTTGGTGTGTTCTTTTTGTTGATTAAATTTTTCAAGGTATTACATCCCTTGCATTAACTACAATGCATACCTCTGTGACAGTGCTACATTGTATCATATGTTTCATCATCATTTCTTTCAAGTCACTTTTGATGAACAGGCGAGACGCGCCGTTCGAGAACCGCCTTGTCTGGAATAATCAGCATTTCATTGATGGTCTTTTATAATTAAAAAAAGACAACAGATGACTAAAAAACTAAAACAGATGGTTTATTCACAATACAAAGTTCTGCATGTAAAAAGAATAGTAATTGTAGGCACAAAAATGTTGTTGTTTTCGTCCATTTCCGACTATCCTATTAAATTTTGGAAACTGACAAAAAGTGTTTGCTGTACAAATGAATTCCGACCCTAAATTTGGAAATTCCAAAGAAGAAAAAAATTGTCTCCAGAATTTAGCTTTCCGGAAACGCACTATTAACCTGTTTCTTGACTCTATTAAAACGGGGTATTGAGAGATTGCTGAGAAAAATGAAATTTGGTAAAAAGGAGTTGTTTCATTTTTGAAACAACTCCTTTTTTCTGAATTTAAAGTGTTATGATTGATGGGGAAAAGGTTGAATAATCGCGCTACATGAAGATAGAAATTTGGTTGAAGCAAGTTATGTGGTGAGTGATGCTGATAATTTCGATGTGATCTACCGTATTATCCCTATTAAGCGCCCAGGGCGGTTAGCAAAGTCATTTTGGGTGGGCTGGGCGCTTATTATGTTACCTTTTTTAAACTCATTTATCGTACTAAATAAAATGTACAAGTGGTCATTTGAAGATGCTGACCATTTGATGGTCATTTAATTGAAGATGCTGACCATTTGATGGTCATTTGAAGATGCTGACCATTTTATGTACTAAATACAATGTACAAGTGGTAGTTTGAGAAGGCTGCGACCACTTGACGTACTAACGAAAATGTACAATTGGTCATTTGAGGAGGCTGACCATTTCATGTACTAAATGAAATTATATGTACAAGTGGTCATTTGAGGATGCTGACCATTTGAAAAGGTGTGGTGCTTATAAGGGATTGCTTGTTGGTAGTTATTGAGAAAATCAGGGGTGGGCGCTTATAAGGTCCTGGGCGCTTAATAGGGATAATACGGTACATTGAAATTACCAAATCGTGAAATTTTAGTTATTGCCAGTAAATGCATGTATTAAATACAGAGAGTTGTTTTGCAAATTATAGACCATATTTACATAATTATTCATTTGATTTTTTTTTCCGTGTGAATGTATATAGCTATCTAAATAATATCTAGATAGCTATGGATTGCCAGTGAATAAATGCATAGTTATTCTGCAAACCATATAAACCATGCACCATTTTATATTATAAAGGGCTGTTGAAACAAAATGCTGATAATTTTGTGTATCTTATAGGGGCTTGGGCTGTTATGAAATTTAACAGTACAATGTATAAGAAGGAAACACGTTAATCATTATATTGCCGATATTATATTTCGATACACCATTGTTTTTATATATGTTTAATAATAATAGTTTTTCATACACGGTATAAATCATTCTGGGACACCCTGTATAAAATTCACAAATTGTTTGTTTATGATATATTTCTGTGTATTTTCGGACACCCTGTATAAAATTCACAAATTGTTTGTTTATGATATATTTCTGTGTATTTTTTGTTTATTGCAGAAAAAGAGGGAAAAGCAATCCACTTATCATATAAAGACAAGCTACTATTAGTAGCGTACGTTAAACAAGTGACACAAGGAAAATACGATCCATCAAATTCACCGCAAGTAGGATATTTAGACGTTGTTGGCAACGATAGACGGTAAGGACCAGTGTTCTAATAATAATGATATTCTTTAAAGGTCAACCAAAATGGTGATTCAAGTATATTTTTTTCAATGGGGTATGTTTAGAAGAGTATTATGCAAAAAGAATTTCTTTAAAATATTGTCCAGGGGAAAATATATACAAGAAATCAATCATAATTTCCAGTGTTTCTTTTTGAGTGTGGGATGAACTGTATACGGATGACGCGTTACTACGTAACGGGTGTTACTCCCAACTCGGTATCGGTCCAGGTCTCGATCGATAAGTCTGCACAAACAAAAGTCATGAGTGGATGCTTACGCTATCGACCTATTGAGGTCCTGTGTGCGAGCCTGGGTAACACCTATGACGTATTCAGGGTAGTAACCTGCCATCGTCAATATTTATGATACAAATTATTTATGCTTAGAAACTCTATATTTTGTTTTCGGTGCAATATTAAAGGGTAATTCTTTTTGCATTTTGTTTTTTACAATATCCTCCATCGAGAACTAAAAACTTGAATCACCAAGGTGGCTCTATTACTGGAGTCAATAATTTAGATTTCCTTTGAAATAAAAAAATGTTGTAGCCCTTGGTCTGACGATTCTGGAACTGAAAACATTATTTCAATCAGACATTCGGTTGTCGAGAAATGTTAGGTCAAAGGGGCATAAAACCAACATCTTTGGTAATGACTTTCTTTTTATTTTCTTTATTTTTTCCTAATTGCCTAATTATGTCTAATTATGTATGCATGAAATATGCAAAGCAAAGTTTGTGGATAATTGATAAGCTATCTATGGTGATGTGACTTGGTATATAAGGGTGGTTTTAAAAAAAATGGCTGAAAATGGCATATTCAACATTTTGCCCGTTTTTGATCATATAAAGAACTTTTATAGAATAGCCAATTATTCCAAAATATGTGCTAAGATAGTCATTTCTTTGTGCCAGAATATGATGGCCCTTGCTTGTTGCAAACAAAACTTCTGCCCGTTTTTTATGCTAAAACGGTCAGGAGTGTAACACCTTTTTTTTAACATAAAAATTGAACATGCATTTTTATTAAGCTAGTACAAGAAAACCATCTTTGATATTCATTTCAGAGATATACATTTTGAAATATTGAAGGATCCACCTTATTCAGAATGAGTCACTGTGAAATTGAACTTGCATAAGTCCAATAAATTATTGATTGTTACACTACAGTATGTCAAAATGAAGAAAGGAGTCAAACTCAAATATTGAAATTAATCCAGCTTGATAATAAAAATGATGAAAGGTTATGCATTTGTCATTCCATATTTTGTATACGTATACACTTGGCTTGCCATAGATGGTCAAGTAGCATTGGTAATCACATCATAGCATTTGTGGTCAAAGGTTTACTGGAAGAACTCCAAAATGTCAGGAGTGTATGTGTAACATTGACATGCTGTCTACATTTTGCAAACTTCCTTATATATTTAATTTAGTTATATCAGTTTATTATAGTAGTACATGATGTAAATTAATAAATAGTAACAAATAAAATTGTGTTACATTGAATATGCCTACTACAGATAGTAAATAGAGGTCAGTCAAGAGTGTAACAAATATGTAGAAATGTAAATACATTTTGGATGGCCCACTGCCGTGCCATAAACTGTAATATAAACTTGAAACTGTCCATGTATACATTTGATATGGCCATATTCTGATGTTTAAAACTATTAAAATCAAACCTATTAACTAATAATTAGTTAAAACAAAACAAAAACAGGCCTTTATTGTGTAAAAATAGGGGTTTTGTGTGGAAAATCTGATTTTCTTCCCAATTTAGTTGTTAAAGGCATAATGAAATTGTATTTTCTATGCTTACCAATCTTCCAAGTTGAGAGGAACTGTACTTTATACTTAAAGGTTGTGTTTTTTATCCACCAAACCTATTTTATCCACCATTATTAGACATGTCAGGAGTGTAACACAATGTAGAAATGTATTATATGCATTTTGAATGGCCCACTGTTTTGCCGTAGATTGTAGTATGAACTTGAAACATTCCATATACTATGATATTGCCATATTCTGATGTTTAAAACTATTAAAATCAAACCTAATAACTAATAATTAGTTAAAACAAAACAAAAACAGGCCTTTATTGTGTAAAAATAGGGGTTTTGTGTGGAAAATCTGATTTTTTTCCCCTTCAATTTAGTGGTTAAAGGCATAATGAAATTGTATTTTTTATGCTTACCAATCTTCCAAAGTTGAGATACTATACTTTGTACTTAAAGGTAGTGTTTCTATCAACAAAACCTCTATTATCGACCATTATTACAATGTCAGGAGTGTAATAACACAATACAAAAGTATGTAGAAATGCATTTTGAATGGCCCACTGCTTTGCCGTAGATTGTAGTATGAACTTGAAACATTCCATATACTTTAATATTACCATTTTCAGATGTTTAAAACTATTAAAATCAAACCTAAACTAATAATTTATTTAATTTTTTTTTTAAATCCCTATATTGAGGGGAAAATAAGGGTTTTATGTGGAAAATCTCCTTTTTTTTAAAAATTGATTGTTTTAGGCCTAAACAAATTGCATTTTCTAATGTTACCAATCCTCCAGAGATGAGCTGTACCTTAAACTTGTTGATTTAAACATAATTGTGTTAATATTTAACAAATGAATGTTTTGAGATTTTACCCAAAAAAAGAAATGTTCTACAATAAATAGTGTTAAAAAAAAATATGAGGACTATTTTGTGTGTTTCTTGATTTGTTTTACATACTTTAACATATTGGGATTACAATAAGATATAGAAATTATTAATATATCCAATTTGAAATTTTGGAATTTTGGGAACACAATCTCCCATTTCTTAGCCATGTTATTTTAAAACCGCCCATATGGGTAGTACATTTGAAGAGCTTCAAATGTATGTTAGCTTTTGGCTAATTCCCATTTGCATTTGCATAATTAATTAGGCCCACTAATTAAAACGTTTAAACATGTTTTGGCTACAACATATTTGATTTCAAAGGAAATGTAAATTTTTGACTCAGGCAATAGAGCCACCTTAATGGCATATTATGTGATCTTTTCCAGGGAGCGCCCTCTATTCATGATATTTTTTAGAAAGTAGATTTTCTTGCAGATTTACATTTCTGATCATAAATCGTACATACATTCCAAGTTACAGAGCGATACGATTCCTAATTACCTCAAAATCATGGTTTTAGAGGGAATTTAGACTAGAGTAAAATAAGTTGTCGGACAAAAATCGACATCCGACAGTTTATTTTCACTCTAAAACCATGATTTTGAAGTAATTAAGAATCGTATCGCCCTGTAACTTGGAATGTATGTACGATTTATGATCAGAAATGTAAATCTGCAAGAAAAACTGCTTTCAATTTTTTTTTTATGTTGAGGGCGTTCCCTGTCTAAGATCACATAATATACCTTTAACAGCTGCAGTATCGAAACAAGTCTAAACTAGACACTATAAGGCAACAAAAAAAACCCAACCCTGTTGTAAGGGCCCGATCGACCTATTTAAAAATATTATATACATATTTTATTTTATTTTTAGATTTTTAGTTGTTGAATTTTTGTGAAAACAAATTGTAATTGTTTGCATTTTTTTTTTGTGGTGTGTTAATTTTTAAAAAAAGAAGGAATTTTAGAATTTGACCATTTCATTTACAGATTTTAGTCAAACCCTCTATTTTAAAGCCAATCCACGGAATGGCAATTACCACGCCATAAAATTGATTATAAAATTATAATACAATGGTCAATTTGTTTTGAATTAATGGTAAATATTGAACTGCGTTTTTTATTTTAGACCCTTATTGATTTGGAAAATTTATAAACGTCTGAAATCTTTGTGACGCCTTCCCAACAACAAAATATGCTTGCTTTTTGACTCGGCCTGAAGCAATATCGGTGTACAAGCTGCAAGTCATATGAAACGCTATCACAAAAATGGCTATGTAGCCAGTGTTGTCACTAGCCAAAATTTAGTGCCGATTAATTTTACTGACGGCGAACAGAATAAGTGTTGCGAACGAAGTGTAGTGGATCATGGCATAGGGTCTAGAGACTTTCTTAATGTTTTGTTAGGGTTTTTTAATGCACTTTCAGGGTTCCGCCACATAATTTCTTGTTTTATGAGGCAGTTTAATGATTTTATCCACAAATATTTGTTTGAAATTTTATTTTTATTTTTTAGAGTGCCGTTTTTTTACCCTTTTTTTAAGATTGCCGGTCGGTAATCGTGAGTGCCGGCTCCGCCCGACCGGCACCGACCGCCTTAGTGACAACCCTGTATGTAGCTTTACAATGGCAATATTGCGTGGATGCAGAATATGTGCGAAAATAAAACGGCTGCAAAGATTTCACCTTTTTCAGTGTGGCAGTGACAGATTATTGTCGATTTTCTTGCATATTGGTTCATAATGACCATATAAATGACTGGCCAGTGTTACCATGGTTAAGTAATAAACTTGGGCTGGTAACAAGTGCTGTATCCATGACAACCAGCAAGACTGAGCACTATTTTCTGTGAGTCCATGTCCATGTTTTCTATTTTGAAATAAGTGACCCAAGGTTGGAAGAAATTTTCCGTCTGTTGAGAATATTTTGCAGCTCGTAAAATCCTAGCACTTGATTGAATGGAAAAAGCTCAGATTGTTTGTAAACTGACAATAAAATCATACAGGGATTATTATTGAAACCACTTTATTTTATAGCAGCACATAAAATCCGGGCATTCAATTGGAATGAGAAAAAAACCACCACCCACACCATCATTGAATATTCATCGCAATTCGCAACTCCTACGTTAGAACTGTGTAAATCACCATCACCAACCTGCCAATTTTCACATTCTAATAATTATAACCGGTGTGGGGGGGGTACTCACATTTTTTTTGGTAAGGATGTGCCGCCAGCCAAAATGAAAATTGACCCAAACATTTACCAATTTTCAAGAGAAAATTGACTTATTATGTTTACCAGAAACCCATAATTTTCCTATATATTTGACAGATTTTGTTAAAATTTCGGCGAAAAACTGCAAAATTAAGGATTTTAGACCCATAGATTTACCAAAAATGGCTTTGAAAAGGGTTGTCCATTTACCAGCGGGTGATAAATGAGACCCTATTTGGCGGCACATCCCCGTAACCTCTCATCCGCCAAGTACCCTCCCTCTGGATTTATTACTGACAAATATATCTAGCTCATATCTCCATGAAAAACTGCAAGTGGCTGAAAAGGCTCACAAATCTATGCATACTTACTACAAATTAATGCATTTATTTGACGCATTTATTCGACGCATTTATTAAACAAAACTGATATAAACAATTGTTTTTATAATATTGAAGTGAACCAGCAATTTATAGCTGCAGTTTTAAACAACTGTTGATCAAAAATGAATGCATGACTTCTAGTCAAAGCACCGTATCCATGACAACCATAGTCTGCCCTGTAATAATTATGCAGTTTCTCAAGTCACGATTCAGAGTAGAAAGGTGTACCTTACTCTTGTTGAATATTATACAGTGCTCAAATAAAGCAACTTACCAACATGTAAATATGTTTATTACTCTAAAAATATAGTTTAAATTACAAAATTATGAATGAATTTCTTCTCTTCAATTTGAGATATTGTTCGCCGAGATTTAGAGAGCTGACTTTGGTGTCCACTCACTCTAATTAAAATATGACATTTTTTGTTTTATTTCCCCCCCCCCCCCCTCCACCTTTACTCATTTCACACGCCCCTTCCTGTTTCCCCTTTCCCATACCTCCTTCCCTCTGGCCCTCTCATTTTGTTTTATGTTTCTCCCTGTATGTAGGGAAGTATCTCCCGTCCTCCTTTCCTGTGCCTCCTTTCACATGCCCCCTTCCCGTACCCCTTTCCCTTCCCCCTCTCCCAGACCTAACTTCATGTCCTCAATTGCTAAGTGAGCCCTTTCCCATTTCCTGTTCTCCCTTCTCTTGACCCCTTTCCAGTTCCCCCTTCCCTTGACTTCTTTCCCGTACCCCCTTCCCTTTCCCCACATGAAGAGGTTAAATAAACCTCAGACCCCCCCCCCCCCCCCCCAAATGGATTTGTAATTAAACTTCCAAGATTTACGCAATTTATGATATATTTTTGTTATTTTTGTCTTTATGCAGGAAAGTATGGCAGGAATTAGGAGAAATATCCAGAGAAGATGCTATGTTAGCATTCTGTAATCATCTAGATTTAAAGTGTACACAGCTTAAACCCTATATCGAAGCACATAGGAGAGAGAAGGAAGAACAGGAAAGACTAAGGTACAGTCACACTCACATTATGCCAAATAAATAGATAGTAACCAGGTTGACAAACTCCCTGTGATTTTTTTACCAAAAATGTGATTTTCATGATTTTGGAGGTAGAAAATCACATTTTTGGCACTTTATGATCTATAACTCAAAAAATAAATAAGATATTAAAAAATAAAAAAAGGTTCTTTCTAGAGAATGTTATTAGGATTATAATAAAACTAGTATGACAAAATTTGACAAAATATATTTTGAGTTATCTTTGCAGAACTTAAAATGGGTCAAAAAACATGTTTTTTATAATTTTCTCCAAAATGATCAATTTCATTATCATGGTTGGATTCATTAAACCCTTTTCTGCAAAAAAAGTATACTTTTATACAGATTAAATGTATAATGAAGAAGTTACGGCAGTTTTACAGAAGCTATGCTGAGGGTCCACTTAACCCTTTGAACCCAAAAGGCCGAAAAATCGGCCTATTTAAGAACGCGCTGTGACCCGATAGGCCGATAAATCGGCCTGAGCGAACAGGTGACACATTGATCATATGACTGAGTGGTGATGTCATTTAGCTGAGGAAAACAGTCAAAAATAGCGCGAAATTGGATGAATATGCAACCCAATATGGCGCAGATGATTCTCAGGTAGACATGGATGCATTGCTTTACAGTCATGATTGGCAATTTTGGCGATAAAAACGGACGTTTTTATGTTATAAATAGGTTACGTTATACGTGTAGTACAATGTCATACTGCCCTCTATCATCGGTAACATATATTACGGATGATATAGGTGTACTATATTTAGCATTTTACCCCCGGAGAAGTCAGGGTGGGTGTACCGAACCCTTATAATAACTCCGGTTTCAAAGGGTTAAGGTAGATGTTCTGATTGCTGGCCCGATTTTCAACTTGATGTCTTCTTTTTTACATGAAAGGTCACCCTTAAGATTGTAGCATTCCAAAGTTTGAGTTGCATAACTCCAATGGTTTTTATTTTAGAAGCAAAAGTTCACAAGCTCATTGAGTAGTGCACAAACTGACGGGTGGTTAACCACCTGTGGCAGAAGTTCACCACATTTTTGTTTGGCCTAACCTCAAACATTTTCAGAATTGCTCTGATCACTCGAATTCTTTAAATGATTTTACATTTTAGAAGAGAAGAAGAGGAGAGAAGGAGATTAGAGGAAGAACAACTTGAAAGAGAACGATTAGAAGAAGAGGAAAGACGCAGAGCAGAAGAGGAGCGCAAAAGGCAGGAACAAGAAAAGTAAGTCATGTTATTCAATCACAAATTTGTCATAACAATTTCAGGTCCCAACAAGTCTTTTTTTCAGTATTGTATTATGCTTGCTTGCTTTCTTGCTTATGGCGACTCAAAAGGTCAGACTTTTTGTGATGGCCGTCCACACTGCTCTATCAAGCATGCAATTTTTCAGATCTTGTCCACTTAAGTCGGTGTCCTCTGTAAGAATCCTGATGTAGTCTATCATGGGTTGTCCCCTGGATCTCCTTCCACGTTGCTCATTGTATAGCATGATCTTGGTCTTGCTAACATTCATGCCTAGTCCAACTTTGAGTGCAGCAGCTTCCACAAGGTGTATTATTGGTTCTTCTGCATCTTTCAGGTTGTTTACTAGTAGGGCAATGTCATCCGCAAAATCTAGGTCTGTTAAAACTTGCGGACCCTTTCTTATACTTCTTCCTGGGTTCTAGTAAAAAGCCAAGACACTCTTCATCGCCATTCAAAGCTTTTCTCAGGACGTAGTCTAGCACAGTGATTATAGGTCAATAAATGCGTATGTGTTGTTTTGAGAGAAATTAGACAAATCAATGCACACACGCTAATGTTGATGTGTGAATAATGGCACGACCCCGCAGGGGGAGTGTTATTTTGAGCATATTAACATTTGCGCAAGTGCATTGATTTTTCTAATTTTTCGAGAAACAAAATATACGCATGTATTGACCTAATTCAGACACGACACTGTACAAATTAAAAATCACAATTTAAGCATAATTTGGATCTATGTAAAACGAAGAAAAACATGTTTACAAGTTTGCTAACACCCGCAAAGAAAATCGGCGAACCCGCGATTCCTAAAGAACCAATCAAACCAAAGCGCGCAGTGTCGTGCATTGAATGGCGCACACACGGAGTGCATTAGACACTATCAATGCACTTCGCGTATTTTAGTTCCTTGCTTTCTGATTGGTTCGACACTACTAAGAGTGTATGAATGAATAAGAATGGTGCCAGTGTATCTCCTTTGAGAACCCCTGCCTGGATGTTATAATCTTGTGCAACACCATCAGGTGATGTGACATGAGCAGTGGCGGTAATAACCTTAAAGTACACCATTCTATTCCTATCGGTCGATTTTCCTTTCTTTTCTTTTTTGCTGATAAATATTACAGACAGACCGTGGTTCATGACAAGACAAAATTGGTAAATGTCAATTTGACTAATGTTTCTAGTGTGATAATAGTTTAAAAGAAATCTATCCAAGCAAACTTATACATTTCAAGCAGAAAACAGTATCGTAATATTTTGACCCAAACAAAATGTGACCCTGGATTTTGAGGCTCAAAGCGCTTACCCTTATACAAATTATATGATCATGTTAAACCTATTCATTTATGCCTTCGTTCTTATTTTGTAATATGTATTGCATACATATACGACATGTATACTTATTCATTTGATGCAGAAAATAGTAGTACTTTAACAAATTTGGTCTTTTAAAAAATTAAAAAAATTAAAAATTGCGACCCTGATCTATGAGAATTTAGGGTCGGTCGCTGAGGGAAAGAGAAAAAAAATGTGTGCCTAATATAAGAAATAAGATAAAGATTAGATGGGGAACAAATATGTCTGAAGTGCCTTCTTGAAGGCAATATAACAGAAACAGACTGCCTAATGAATATAGGTATATATCTTAACTGTAAAAGTGGTAATTCTCACGCAATTAAAATTTCGCGCTTTGCTGATTTTCAGCCATTTCGCTGGTTTTTAAATTCGCTATTTGAAATCCATTAACATATACATATACACAAAATAAATAATATTTGTGTTTTTTTATTTACTCGGTAGCTGATTGGAGTGCAAAAGCGCGAACATTAATGTAGCCCGAAAATGTCCACATTTACAGTATTCTTATTTCTTATATTGAATGTATTTTTTATATCATCAGATTACAATTAAAGGAGGCAATATATCAGCAGCTTTTACCACAATTACAGCCGTTAACAATACAGAGGTATCCAGATAGTCCACAACAGGTTAGTTAGTCAAAATTGTAGATTCAATGGTTGGTATGCACAATACTGGAATTCCTATAGGTCAGCCCGGACCTTCAATTTGCCGTTGACAACAAAGCATCAAATCAATTACTACGCTCTACTCGACCATACAGAAGAACGTTCCTAGTGACCATGTGAGGCTGTGTAAGCGACTGTTATTTACATGAGCAATATTTCTGAAATTCGTAAAATGTTTCACTCGATTTTCAGACTTTGACCTGTAAAAAACATGTGAAAACTTGCATTATGTGTAAATATGATAACATGAGTATGTAGAGGAATCACTTTGTCAAATATTCTGTTCGATGGTAACATTTCACGGGAGTACAAAAAGGGTTAAATTTTGGCCGTTTTGGTGATGGTGCAATCCGAATTTGTTTGAATTCACGTAGTTTGTGGTCAACGGCATGTAACGTCACTCCGGGTTCACCTATACCTGAATGCTTACCTTAACACTTTCCATGCGGCTGGTGTCTGCAAACGACAATCCAAAATTTCACAAAATGTTTCAAAAATGTCAAAATTATTGAAATTTGTTACCATATTTGGAATCACCATGAGAAATACATTGACATAAGTACAAACATGCCTAGTATTGGTTCAGTATTCCTTGAGACTAACCTCGAAATTTGGGCAAGGTTTCTGAAAAATCTGTTTTGTATAATATGGTCAAACCAATAGCCGCGTGAAAAGTGTTAAGTTCGGATGTTGATCTGACTAATTAGCATCTTCTCATATACCGTACTGACCTGTGTATAGTCCAACCCTTTTTTTACCCCAAAATATACATAAATTAGGGGGTGGGACTTAAATCGGGTGCCCATGTGTGCATGAAAATTAAAATGTAGATTATACAATTTGAACTAACAAATTTTAGTAACAAAACACAAGGAAATACAGGCATTATTTCGCTCACAAGTTACGATGGATTTCGTAATTGTTTACATCTTCTTACGATCGCGCGCCATTTTGTTATTTATTTATTATGATTCCTTGTATCCTTGGTGCACCACTAGTTTTATTTTCATTTTTATTGGCTCCTTTTCGTAACACTCGGCGGCACGAGAACAAGACAAGCATCAGAAGTGACGTCATGATTATTACATCCTCCGACTTGCGCAGAAATCCGCCATTTTGTTAATTTTATACCGACAGAAAAAATTCTGCACATCTATGTGTAAAGCAATGGCAATTTTTACTCTAACGAAGAAAAACAAAAAACTGCCGATCGAGTCAGGATTTATCATACTTTTTCTAGTTATTTGAAGATGAAAATCTGTTTGGCTTTGATGGTACGTGATCAAATATCAAGTAGGGAATCTTTTTGCTTCAGTTTTCGCTACATATTTGTGCAATAGCATTGCAAATCTACAAAAGTGTGTCGCATTTCGAGATCCTACGCCACTTAAATCGAACGCTACACTTGGTGATATGCACTCTGCAGGTTATGGCGGGGATGATGTGTACTCCCAGACCCCAACGTAGTGCGGGATGATACGGGACCCGTTTAATATGCACATATAGATTAGAATGATCCGTGTCACGTAAGAGAAATTGCATGGGGATAACTCATGCCTACTTTTAATAAAGTTCAATGATGTTTGTGTCCGGTTGAGTTACTGAAAGTAATTTTTCTAAGACTTGTACCCTACTTTTTACCCTGGGACTTAAGACGGGTGCCCATCCTAGTCTGAGATATAAGCTCAAATAGGGGGTGGGACTTGAATCGAGTATGGGACTATACACGCGTCAGTACGGTAGATAAATGCAGGCACTCCAAAAATATATATCAATATTTTAAGACTAGAAACACTCTACCTGGGATCTCCCCGTATGACGTCACCCCCGTCATACCTGTGCCACATACCCATTTTCCTATGAATTCTCCGCCTGATACTGATAATGTTGGATATAGTGTTGGAATTTTGCAAAGTTTTATCGTTCAATTCGTATGCACAAAACAAGTTAGACCTAATAAAGTCCAAAAGTAAAATTTAACCCGCCTAATTACTGCAGGGTCAGAAGTTCGTCAAGTGCAAAGGATTCTGCCAGAATCTATGGATTCTCCTCCATTCAAAATTGTTTTTGAAAGATTTCTGGTTTATGCACGTACATGTACGCACGCACACATTAGTGGAATTTTGTCCATAGCATTATGACGTTGACTATAATGTGTTCATCTTTATTTTGTAGTAATCACTTGTTTCAGTGCTCAGCCACTTGCTTGAGAGTATTTGGGAGGTCTCAATCTGAATGTGCCATTTTGTGCTCAAAAGTCAATAGAGCATCACTCTTCACTGTAGTTGTCAATGTAACACTATTGAACGGATGACAAGGATGCTTTTTTGAGCATGTAATAGTGGTAAATTTGAATGAGACCCCACATTCACAAGCAGGTGGCTAAGCACGGAAACAAGTGATTGCTACAAATGAGGTATCGTTGGAATGATGAACACAACACATCAGTTTTTTATTAATATGAAACACAATATGAACAAATAAAATCACCAAAAATTGGTGATTGAAAAAAATGTCTGAACTTTTTTGAGGAGTTGATATAAAATTAAAATAACTTTTGTTTTGATTTTATAGCAACAAGTGTTTTTACAGCAGCTACAAGAGCATTATTATCAGCAGTATATACAGCAATTACAACAGCCGACACAACCAAACCAAATGCAGCAAGCACCGCACAATCATCCGGGACCACCACAAGGTAATGTTACAAACCAATGCAAAGTCAAAATCCAAAGTCAAAACCCCCGTTCGGTTCTTTTTACGATTTGGCGTCGGCGGTACTGGTTATTGTGTACTGCATGGTCCACGTACTGCGTGAGTGAGCATACAGTTTTCCTCAAGCTTCGCCCGCATGCACTGAACCACTGCGTAGTACATGCGTGTTAAAGGAATGTCGACTTTAACTTTAGTCAAAACATGATCAGCATACTCTGGTAACTCTGGTAACCATGCTGTAGCACTACCTATAACAGTTATGACAAGTGAAATAAGGCCCAGAGAGACAGGGTTTATTTTAAGGGTTACTTCGCCCATAATGACATACTCCCTGGTTGTGTTTTCTTACTGAAATAATAGAATGTATTGGTTGTCTTCAAACTTTACCCACAAATAATGATGGATTTATTGTTGCTATACATTTACCATTGAGTCTTTCAATATGAACATAGTTGTTAGAAGTAGAAAAAATCATTGTGCTGGTACCATGTTTGTTGCATGCTCCATTTAAACCACATTTTATGTATCTATTGTATTTACAGGTGGTCCTGGAGAAGCTGGTGACCATCAACAGGGTGGTTTAGTAGACAACTTTGCTAATCTTCAACTAGGTAACCAAGTGCCTCCTGCAACAAATGGTGAAGTCACAAGTTTTGAGAATCCGAATGCAGAAGGTGAGATAGTGGGGAGGTCCATGTGATACCCATGTGATATTCATGTGTAGCCCATGTGATGCCTATGTTTAGCCCATGTGATCCCCATATATTACCATGTGTTTGCTTTTGCAACAAATGGTGAAGTCACAAGTTTTGAGAATCCCCAATGCAGATAGTGGGAGGTCCATGTGATACCCATGTGATATTCATGTGATACCATTGTGATATTCATGTGTAGCGGTGGACTCATGTGTGTAACCTGTGTATTACCCATGTAGTAACCTATGAGAGATGACATATGGTTTGTGGGTACTGGGTTTTTGTCGCCATGTGTTTCCTGCAGCTAGCGCGAAAATAATAGCATGCAAGTTTATTTCTTTTGTTTGTGTATAGGTCTAAGTGATGAAGCTACAAATTGTGAATTTAAAAGTACTGCAAACAGTTAAAAATTGAGCGCAAATAATTAATAGCGCTAAAAATTACCACTTTTACAGTAAATGAAATAACGCTTTATAAAATCTCATATGTAATATAATGTACATACAGCTCAACTTGGGAAGGTATTTGTGACCAGTCGCGTCAAAAAGGACATGTTGTCGGCAAATACAGTTTTGAGACACGAGGCCAATATATTTGGTGAAATATAAAGAAAATATTAGAAAAAAATATGCTACTATGCTACAAATCATATCTTGTGATTACAAAGTCTGATTACCTTCAACATGGTGTCATTTCAAAGCTTAACATGTGCCATTTCAAGTCATACCAATAACTCAGATTTGGCATGTCCATTTTGATATGACGGGTCACATTTGTGGATGAATGGTGAGCTGTGATTCATTTAGTATCACTGCTGAGCACACACTAGGCAATGATATCCCATAGAACATAATTTTATTGCAAATTTGTTTTTGGATGGTCTGTTCATAACTTTTAAAGTATCCACTTGATTTTTATGAATGAGGTCTCATATTGTGGGGAAGACATTTGCTTGTGTCATGTATATCTAATATTTTTGATACCGATAGCTGATTTTAGATTTTTTGCTTTGTGATGGGTGATGTGATATCCATTGAGCCCATGTAGGAAATCATAAGATTTGCCTAAAGACTATTCAGCATATAAATAGCATTTTGACTGGTCAATACCATGCGTACAGGGTGTATCAAAAAAATTAGGACTCTCTTTCAGCATGGAATTAATCCTTATTAAAACCACTGAACCATGACAAATTTGATTTCATTACCAAGTACAACTAATAAAGTTAAAATCCTGAAAAGATGAGAAAAATCCATCATCAATTACGGAAATTGTGACCAACTAGGCAAGTCAACCCATTTTGTAGTATGTACAATGGTAATTCACACAGTAAAGGTAGAGTAACAACACAGTGGAAGATTACATTTTTAAATAGGCTAAAAGGGAAATTATTCTTATTCTTATCATGTTAAATTATTTTTATTCTTATCATGCTCATGGCAGAAATTGAAGTTGACTTAGAGGTCCAATTTCTAATTCTAAATGTCCTTCTCTGCCAATGATTGGTATTTATAAGCACACTATTGACATAATTGGTGCTTTCCTACCACAACTCTTCTACATGCTGAGGCTTTCTCATGAGAACACTGAGTGACATTGAACATTGCATAGAAATATTCATGCATCAAATGTGTGGATTATGTAGCTATTGATGATTTATGCCAGAATTAAGAGGAATACCAAACTAATCTTTGCTATTGTTATTGATAGATGATTTACAACATTTATGAATGCAAAGTATTGAAATGTAAACCATGACATTTTCTGTTTTGTATGTGTAAATCCCATTGTACAGACTAGTAAATGACATGGTTTACGCAAATTATGCTAGCGGTCTTATTTTTCATTGGATTTATCTCAGATTTTCAGAATATTATTATTATTAATTAGGCTCTGCACTGACGGGGAATTTGTCTATGTCCATTGGTTTTGAATAAGTAAAAAACAGCCATGAAACAGAGTGCTATTTTTTTGATACACCCTGTAGAAAAAAACAAGTTGAATCAAGGGCTTTATTTTCATCTAGAGTCAGTTCAGGTGACTCGAGCCACTGGACGAATTCAGTGGGACTAATCGCAGATATCATTTGAGTCATTGGTCGAACTTGAATTTCAAACCAAATCACAAGTCATATCTTGCTACAACTCTGCCTGAAAGATATTGTGGGTACGACCTTTGACGCTAATATGTGACCAGTCACATCGAAAAGGACATGTTGTCGGCAAACACAGTTTTGAGATAGAAGCCAATTAAGTTGGTGAAATATAAAGAAAATAATAGTAAAATATATGGTTCTTGAAATGATATCTTGTGATTCCAAAGTCCGATTTCCTTCAACGAGGTATCATTTTAAAGCTAAGAGTGTGCTCTTTCAGCTGATGTGTGTAACTCAAATTGTGAGTCTTGCCTCCAACATTTTTTGTCCCTTTTTTGATGTGACGGGTCACATATATTCAGGCATGAGAATTTTCAGTTTTTAAACTGAATTCAGTTTTTGTTATGGTCCAAATTTCCGCACTTTCATTTAATTTCAGGCTGTTTTTGGCCTTTTTAGCCCGATTTCACGCACATTTTCAGTTTTTTTAGTTTTTTCATGTTTTTTCATTTTCATGCCTGTATATTAACTTGATACCTTTTTCTTCCTACTCATTACAGTTGCCGATGAGCATCTACCAGACATTGCCAAAGCCTCTTGTTGGACACGACCCAACATCAAAGAGTTCAAAGGTCAACTGTCAAAAGAAACCGAGTCCACAATCAGGATAGGTCATGGTGAGACCGTCACGGTGCGCGTCCCCACGCACGAGGAGGGGAAGTACATCTTCTGGGAGTTTGCCACAGATTATTACGACGTCGGTTTCGGGTTGTACTTTGAGTGGACGGTGGCGCCGAGCACAGCGATCAGCGTGCATGTAAGCGACTCGAGTGAGGACGAGGAAGAGTTTGTTGATGAAGATGGAGGTGAGAGAAAATAGACCAAGATAATTTTTAAAATGTCGTGATTAATGCAGGAATCAATGTGAATCTTGAACCTACCCTCCTCAAGGAACGTGAAGGATTATATGTGTAATCTTTGCATAATTATATTTTGGATGGGTGAATCTATGGCGAATCTTCACCTACATTTTCTCCCATATTTTACTATAGAACGAATGTAATGAACTGAGGTGAATCTTCACCAAATAGATTGGAGGAAAGAACAAATCTTTACTCTATGTTTTCCTGATGGAAAGTGAATACAGGTGATGGCTTGGGGAGGGGAGGTTAAAGATTCAAATTTGACACCTACATAGTTACAAGGAAACCAAAATATATATATTTTATTGGGGAAGAAGATTAATTAATTTCCTTATAATATATTTGATAAATGATATAAAGTAAACAATGATCAATTAATATTTGAGTAGAATTTGAACCAGTGACCCTATATGTACATGTATGTAAGAACTGATCAGCCCTTAAAATGGCACTCACCAGGCCAGCATAGGCTCTAAGAAGCCAAGCTATTTGTACAAATGAGCATATTCTCAAAAGTACAATGCATACTGAAGATTATAGCAATGAAGTAAGCAAACCTACAATACCAAGCCTATAGTCACTTACCAATGTATTATAATACTATTACATGTGTACGTTGTAGAGTTTGATCCATGTTGATACCCTATCATGCATGGGAAGATTTCCTTAAACAAATTTCATAGGCTTTCAAATAGCTCAAAGGAGACCTCTCTTCAAATTAGTGTTGTTATCGATTGTCGGAAGTGTCGCATGTCGCAATATTTTCCATACGATACGACATGTCGATACATATTTTCGTATATCGGAAAGAAACGATATGAATTTTAATTGGGTTTTACATGCTTTTTAAGTTTTCAGCACATTCCCCATTCACTTACAATTCATTACAAATTGTGATACAATGTATATTGACGCGTGCATGGCCGTATCGTGCATCATTCCCTCAGTGAAAGCCTGACAAATCCCGCAAGTATCAAAATAATTCATACTGAATAACAACGCCATCGGGGGAATGCCACTCGTATTGTATTTATAAATAAACAACCACGTTTTTCATAGAGCGCAACGGTCTATCAGGGGCCTAATCCACATCTGTGGAAATGTGCCTTTTGAGATGAGTTGCGAGCACATGTTATTGACATTACGTCACTCGGACCGGTTTCGGAAAATTTAATAAATTTATAAAACCCGAAGTAAAATTTGTGATTGGACAAATTGTCACACGCATGCGTAAGGATGATTTCCATAGCAATACATCATTCGTATTGGGTTTCGGAAAAGGCCGAAGGGAAATCGAATAAATCCGAAGAACAATGTCACACGCATGCGTAAAGGATGATTTTCTTCAATTAAAAGCAGGGATAAATAAACTCGGGATGGGAAACAGCCACCGAAAACCGATTCCCCTATGGGATTTGCCATTATTCGAGCCAATCTGGTCTGAAAATTACCGAAAATTAAATCCCAGCATGCATCAACGTTAGGCAATCTCTGACACCTATAAATACTGGAGTTCACGATGCACATTTGTAAACACTAAATAGAGGTACTCTAGCAGCTGTATAGAGATTAGTGCGAACGAAAAACAACAATCGTATTATGTGTCAATTTTCGGGACGTATAAATGCTATTTCCGATGCGATCTTGAAAGATAGAAAAAAGTCACATACACAGAAATATAGCTATATCTCTGAGGAAAATATTTTGGCTGAGGGTCATATGTCGAGACATATTTGTAAAGCTACAATTTTAGTCCGAACGGTGGCTATCGTAGTACAAAACAAAAAATATCGCCTTTTTGAATTGTCGTCTGCAACTATAATTTACGCGCTTGCGCAATAGTTCACATTTGCAGCATATTTGCTCCATTGACGCAAAGCATTTCGGGATAATGAATGTGGGGATTCAGATTTACCCTGCTGGAACTCAAAATTGCATCTCATTACCGTGCTTGGAAAAAATATTTGGTTAATTTCCAGGTAATTTCAGAAATGTCGGCCCCCATGGGTGAACGAGTACGCAATATTGATGGCTCCGAGCGTCACTTACTTCACACCACACATAAAACCAATGGGTTTATTTTTCAAACGGGTTCCGCCAAAAAAAGCTGTCGGGGGCCTGTTAAAAGCTGGCGACCATATCGGCCACCTAATTCGGAATTTGTTCATTTTAGTCTTCGTTTAACGTTTTTAAATGACTTTTTCGGCCAATTTTCAAAGTTATTTATTGGTGGGGTACATCATTGATAGGAATATTTCTCCCATTCACGATCTGATCAGGTTTTATCTGACGTTTTTGATTTGTGACGATAGTTGCAGAATTCGGAAACCAAAAAGTCATTTTATCGATAATATATCGACATGTCAAAGTTTTCTTTGACGACATATCGATACAAAATGTTGTATCGATAACAGCACTATTTAAAATAGCCAAAACCCAGAGGCTACAGGGGGCGCTTACCCTTGGACCCCACCCACATGGTTTCGGTCACTATGCTCCCTTGCAAAATTCTCCCCGATTTCAAATATCTAAATGTTGGCATCTCTGTGCCGCATAGTGTTGAATACGGTCCTAAGATTATTAAAAACACTTATATTTCAACATATAGAAATTTAGACATTTGTTAACCTTTTGTGCCTAACATCTTTTCATCTTCACAGAAAATGGTAAAAGCGACGTAGAGAGAGGAGCCAAAGACCCCGGTCCCCCCATTGATGAGATCATTCCCATATACAGACGAGATTCACACGAACAGGTGTTTGCAGGCAGTCACAAGTACCCAGGTCAAGGCGTATATCTCCTCAAATTTGATAATTCATACTCGTTATTTCGGTCCAAATCCCTGTATTACAGGGTGTATTACACGCGCGATGAGCCGTCGTAATACGTGTGTATAGTTTGTATGTACAAGAGTTATTATTTAAATATTATATACGAGAGAAGTTATGGCGTGATTTTGGAAGATTTTATGCACGCTTACTTTTTCCATGATTACTATTGTTTTTTATTTTAAGATGGTTTGGCAATTTCCAGCATTTACCATAATCGAAATTGAACTGTTGATTCCAGGTTATTTTCGCAACCATGTCACGCTGGATTATACACATTGTGAGGCAATCTTTTTCAGGTGGGCCAGCATTGTTTGGTATAACAAAAGGTCAAATGTCGTGTCCCATCGACTAGGAGCGATAACTTAGCGGTTACTTTTCACGAGTAGAAACAGGGTGGATTTGAAACTTGCCGTTTAATCTTACCGTTAACTTTGCAGTGCCCCAGTAGAAACACGCTCAATGACTCTTGATTATCCAAAAAATCACTGAGAAAAACACAGACCAGTGTGCATAGGTTCTATTGACTATAGTTTAATCGGTTCCAAATTCGTGAGAAAGATTAGGTCTTTTTATCTCTCCATGCGAAAAAGTAATCCAAGCGTACACGCACGATTATGGCCACATGCCATTTTTTGTGTGGACACTTGGATTACTTTTACTTGCAGAAAGATTTATGACTGTCTAAACTACGGATGATGTGACTGTTGTTTACATCAGTAATGTTTAAAAATTGATTAGCGCCTGGTCTGAAGACATGCTAGAGTTACTAGTCCATGACTACTTCATACATACTATTCAAAAGCAAAATAATCATCACTGAGAGCCAATTTTAAAAGCACCTGCCCTTATGATGCGTACGCATACCGCCGGGCAACCATATTTATTACCTGGTATCTCATTGTGCTTAAGGATGCAGACCACGACTACTGCACTATTCTACACCGTAAGTAATGATCAATCAAGTGTGAATTTAATTTACAAAGCACATTCCCTGTAGGTGCGCACGCATACCGCCAGGCACTACGTCACAGGTCACATCTATAGCATGTCAGAAGGTGATCGAGAATTGTTGATTTATAGAAGGCCAAATTAAATTAATTGTTTGTCTCAAAGCTCCCGTGCGCGTTAGTTTATTGATGCGCATTAGAAACACAAAAATCTGAAAAAACTTTTTTTCTTCTTTTTTTTCTTCAAAAAAAAGAAATCCCAAAATTTCACAGATTTTTCAGATTTTCATTGATCACATCATCTTTAAATACAAAAGTTCACATTTACAAGGATTTCAATATTTTATATTTAAAAAAAAAAAAAAAAAACTTGAAAAAAAACCCGCATTCTGCATTAGTTTTACAACAGGAGAGGAGCTTTGAGACAAACAATTAATTTAATTTGGCCTAATGCAAGATAATTACCAATACCAGGAATTGTTGCTATAGCTGACATTGCCATGGAAGTCTTTGATCATGTACGTCTTACATAGGTGCACAGGATCTTCCAGAATTATGCCGAATACAAGAATATTGTGTCTAAAATGTTGTATCTGTTTATGTCTAATAATATAAAACAACGTTGATGGAAATAGAAACCATCTTATTAAAAAGGTACAGTTTGTTGGCAAGCATAATTCTGCATTTACCCGCTGTGATTTATCTAATAGACATTTTTCTTAATTGGTGCATTTACGGCGAAGAGGATGGCATATAACTGAGCATGCTCAGAGCAATTTTCGCTCCAATAACTATACAATCTCCTTCTTTGATGGCAATATGAATGGACTGTTAAATTGTCCTCCATTTTATGGGAATAAATAGTTGATTCCACGAATGTAGTAAGGTCAAATATTGAACAATTCAGAAGTAAAGTTCACCCTATTGAAAACTACAGCACTATCCGAGAGCCTCTTTTTCAGTTCACTTAAATCCCTTAATGCCAAATGCGCCAATTAAGAATAACGTCTATAGCCATGTTGCCAAACATTTTGACGGACGTGCCCATTTCAATTCAATTTTCAACAACAACAATTGTTTTCTTTCTGATTTTTTGATAATTTTCTGACATTTTTGCAATTGTTTGATCTTTTGGGGAGAAAATGTGAATTTTTTGAAGTTCTTTGGAAAATTATGTGCAAAAAAATTGGAGAAAAAAACCCACATGTTGGACCGACCCTACCTGAGAGGTCCGTTTGTTGTAGAATGGGGGTTTTCTTTTTTCATCTTTACTTTTTGCTCTATTTATCTCTCATGTCACAATTAATTATGTACCGTTCATGTTATTGTTGTGATATCACGTACAATAATATTTATTCACCACGTGTGTAGAAAAAACCCAGTTCATTTCCCACTAATTCACCATTTCCTTGTTCTGGAAAAAAATATTTGATTGGGGGGGGGGGGGGTTAATTTGCCCTATTTATTGACTGATGTCTATTTTTACCACATGTGATTCACAATGAAGCTAATACTGCACTTACACAACTCTGCATATAAAGGCAAGGTGTGTACTCGTTCTGGCTGATCAAATTTTAGGTATAACAAAAACCTATCGTTAATGACTTACCAACTGAAATAGCTCACAAACCGCGGTGAAAGTGCCATCAAGCCATGACAATAAGTAGCCCAATTTTCGTTGAGAAAATACATTGGTAGCGTGACTTTAAATTTGTAGGCCTGGCACAAATTGGTTAAAAGTAGCCCATGGTCAAAAGTAGCTGATTCCATGGCCTATAATGGGTTGGCAACATTGGTAAAGTTCTGATCATCATCAATAAAGTTGTTGATTAATGTCTATTAAAAAATACATTGGGTATGCTGCATCCAATTCATGTCAACTAAACAGATCACAAATATTGCTACTGTTACAGTATTTTCCTGACAATGTGCAATCAAAATGATACAGATTCATATTCTTTTTCATATTTTGATAGCAATCAGTATGAATTGTGTGTATAGTTCAATTAGTTCCAAATTGGCGAGAATTTTTCTGTTTTTATCTCTATGCACGCAAAAGTAATCTGATCGTACGGATATGGCCACACACACTCAGTTTTAGTCGCAAGCAAAGTCATGCATATGATGCATAGTGTGCTTGATGCCTTTATACGCACACGCGCCTGCGTCCTTCTGTATTGTTACTGTAATAGGCTTCGCCAATTTAGAACTGATCAAACTGTAGAAAAGAATTCATTTGCCTGTCTGTCTGTCTGAAGTTATCCAAGTTGTATGCCAATTGTCCTTATAAACAGTGACATAGTATATAGAATATAGCTGTTATGTTACACATAGAAGCAAACAATATGACATTTTCCATGGCAGAAAAACGACTGCTATCTGCCGTCAATAAATCAGCAGCAATAACCATCCAGTAGTGAATACTAATCATGCCATTAAGTGGACGAGGTAAAATCATTAGCCTCTGTGAACAGATATACAAAAGATTGTTTCAAATCTATTTGGTAATGTAATATTAACCCTAACCCTAGAAGTGTTGCATTGACGATGGACCGAAGAACAGAGGGAGGGGACGGGTGGTTAAATGGGGAACCAAAATAATTATCTTCTTGGCCTCCGGGGATTGAACCCGAGTCGCCAGGGTGACAGGTGAGATGTCACAACCACCACACCACAAGTGCTGGGCTTTCGCAGACCGTATATACACCCTGGGCTTATTGCAGTATGGGATAAAAGTTGTGTGTGCGCGCCTAGAAGTGCTTCTGGCTGTATGGTTCTATACTGCGTAGTAGGGTTAGGGTTAATGTCATAGTACTACAGTGATTCACTAGTAGGGATGCCAAAACAATTTTACTGTTTTTAATTTTGAACAGGCATCTTGCAAAATAGATAGATACCCAGTTGTCACAGTGTGTGTCAACAAATTACCAAATCTGCTATTTATGCAATAGTGGGTTAGGCCTTAATGTAGGGTTAATGTCACGATGCTACAGTGATTCACTAGTAGGGATGCCAAAACAAATTTACTGTTTTTAATTTTGAACATGCACCTTGCAAAATAAATACCCAGTTGTATGTCAAAAAATTACCCAATCTGCTGTGTATGCAATAGTGGGTTGGTCTTAATGTTGTGATGATATAGCTTTTGTATCCTGTCACTTTCAAAGAAGATTTTAAGGTCTTCCCACAATGCATTGCGCGAACGCCAGCCAACTTAAGCTTTTTTCACACGATGCATTTGTCGAGCTCTTAAGTTTTAGAAATAAGAAAAAGGAACACTTATAACTAATTTATTCATTGATGTTAATTAGAACCTAAGAGCTCCAACGAGGAACGGGCTATGAAGCCATGATTGTCTGCATATGTCTATGGGAACCGAGACAAATTGGAGACCAGAATAAGGGCATTTTGCAAAAACGCAATGCATTGTGGTGGTGTCTTTAAAATCTTCTTTAGCCCACTTTATTATTATCAAACCTTTTAGAGAAATATGTGTAGTAGAGAAATACATAGTATTTATTCAACTTTTCAATTCACTCCCCTCAACTCAATTTAGTAGACATCTTGATTACAATACTTTTTAAGATACTATTTTTTATACAAATAATAAACAGTTGTCCTTTCTGTGTCTTTTTTCATAGAAAAGGGCGAATGTTGCCCGGAAATCTAATTTGTAACTTTAAGTGCCATCTTGTTTCCATCAGTCACTGTAAACTGGGTTGACTTTGGACAATATTTTCAAACTGTATTATTTCAAATGTGTATTAAGGCCGGTTTGATCTATTCAAATAAACATGGACAGATATAGAATCAAAACCTCTAAATTGGCAGGAAATGTCTTGTTGATCGTCTCGTAACCATAACCAATGTACGCATGCTCAAAACTAGTGAACAGTATCCAGAAAATGTCTATGATAAACATGATCTAGCCAAATGGCTTTGAGTTAGTTCTGTGTTTCAAGTTCAAAATTATGTTTCGTAAAGCAATATATGTGATCTTTTTTGAATTTTTACACATATTTTCCTGAAGTTTCCTGGACTCATAAATTTACTTCGATTGTATTTTCAGTAAAAAACCCATCACAGAACTTTACTAAATCATAATGGAAATCTGCTTCCAATTTAAAGATTTTTTCAACATATTTGTTTTGATTTTCATCATATTTATTTCGATTTTCATCATAAAGCGTTCTGTAGGGATGTGTTCACTTGTATACAGTTACGGTTGTAACCGGAATTACTGTAAACGGCGTTAACATGGTGTCAAACCATGGAATTCTGTTTACAAACAGAAAAACTACTCAAAAAATAAACTGTCCTGGCACAAGGACAACTTATTTTAAAATCTGATTTTGAAGTAATTAGCTAACATATTGCTCTGTAACTTATCAGATATCTTAGTTGCATGGTTATAAATGTAATTTGACAAAATAAATGCATTTCTATGGAAAAAATCACAGATATAGGGGCGTTCCATGAATTAAAGAGGTCGCATAATAATACCTTTAATATATCACCTTTATTCGGGTACAATTTCTAGACAGCTATGTACAAACTTATAATATATAAGCCTCAATTGAATTGTTTATTTAGTATTGTATTTCCTGGTGCACAGAGCAGAACCACTAAATAAAATGCTCTTTTAATTACGGACCAATGATAGGTCATGCTAATTTATCAGCCTCCAAAAATGTATTTTGATTGTATTAGAATGTAGATTTGTATTGAATTTCATTGATAAGTGAAATAAGTGAAGCACAGATGGTAACCGTTTAGCAATTATATCGCTTGCTGGGTCATCATGAATTTCAAATAGATTTACCTGCATGGGTGACTCCATTTAAAATCTACACTCCCTATGTGGAAGATTAAGGTCATGTCTTCCACATGGGGTGTAGGGATTTCAAATGGAAAAGCCCAATAATTGGGGGTAAAGGAATGATTTTGCAAGCCACATCTTTGCTCTAATATGATTAAAAAACAAACAAATCGTAAATCTCCTAATTTTTGATTGGTTGAATTAGAGATATTGCTCTATTATTCAAATAATCAGCCAATCAAATTACAGATAACAAGTGCGTAAGGCAGAAGGTGGTCAACATTGATTCTCTTCTGTTTCAAAAGAGTTCAGTATCCCTTGGGGTCATACTGTAAGAAGTGGAAATTTTCGTGCTACATAATTATATTTTCACCCTTTTCGCGCTCGAAGCAGCTAGCGCAAAAAAATATCACACAAATGAATTTCTTTTGCGTGTAGGTCTATGTGATGAAGTCACAACTCGCGAATTTAAAAACATGCACAAAATCGGCAATTCAATTGTCTGCATATGTCTATGGGAACCGAGACAAATTGGAGACCAGAATAAGGGCATTTTGCAAAAACGCAATGCATTGTGGTGGTGTCTTTAAAATCTTCTTTAGCCCACTTTATTATTATCAAACCTTTTAGAGAAATATGTGTAGTAGAGAAATACATAGTATTTATTCAACTTTTCAATTCACTCCCCTCAACTCAATTTAGTAGACATCTTGATTACAATACTTTTTAAGATACTATTTTTTATACAAATAATAAACAGTTGTCCTTTCTGTGTCTTTTTTCATAGAAAAGGGCGAATGTTGCCCGGAAATCTAATTTGTAACTTTAAGTGCCATCTTGTTTCCATCAGTCACTGTAAACTGGGTTGACTTTGGACAATATTTTCAAACTGTATTATTTCAAATGTGTATTAAGGCCGGTTTGATCTATTCAAATAAACATGGACAGATATAGAATCAAAACCTCTAAATTGGCAGGAAATGTCTTGTTGATCGTCTCGTAACCATAACCAATGTACGCATGCTCAAAACTAGTGAACAGTATCCAGAAAATGTCTATGATAAACATGATCTAGCCAAATGGCTTTGAGTTAGTTCTGTGTTTCAAGTTCAAAATTATGTTTCGTAAAGCAATATATGTGATCTTTTTTGAATTTTTACACATATTTTCCTGAAGTTTCCTGGACTCATAAATTTACTTCGATTGTATTTTCAGTAAAAAACCCATCACAGAACTTTACTAAATCATAATGGAAATCTGCTTCCAATTTAAAGATTTTTTCAACATATTTGTTTTGATTTTCATCATATTTATTTCGATTTTCATCATAAAGCGTTCTGTAGGGATGTGTTCACTTGTATACAGTTACGGTTGTAACCGGAATTACTGTAA
Source organism: Ophiura sarsii (assembly GCA_035610835.1). Classification (NCBI taxonomy): domain Eukaryota; kingdom Metazoa; phylum Echinodermata; class Ophiuroidea; order Amphilepidida; family Ophiuridae; genus Ophiura; species Ophiura sarsii. The sequence continues at coordinate 17,471,462 of CM069457.1, read as the reverse complement.
ACGGCGTTAACATGGTGTCAAACCATGGAATTCTGTTTACAAACAGAAAAACTACTCAAAAAATAAACTGTCCTGGCACAAGGACAACTTATTTTAAAATCTGATTTTGAAGTAATTAGCTAACATATTGCTCTGTAACTTATCAGATATCTTAGTTGCATGGTTATAAATGTAATTTGACAAAATAAATGCATTTCTATGGAAAAAATCACAGATATAGGGGCGTTCCATGAATTAAAGAGGTCGCATAATAATACCTTTAATATATCACCTTTATTCGGGTACAATTTCTAGACAGCTATGTACAAACTTATAATATATAAGCCTCAATTGAATTGTTTATTTAGTATTGTATTTCCTGGTGCACAGAGCAGAACCACTAAATAAAATGCTCTTTTAATTACGGACCAATGATAGGTCATGCTAATTTATCAGCCTCCAAAAATGTATTTTGATTGTATTAGAATGTAGATTTGTATTGAATTTCATTGATAAGTGAAATAAGTGAAGCACAGATGGTAACCGTTTAGCAATTATATCGCTTGCTGGGTCATCATGAATTTCAAATAGATTTACCTGCATGGGTGACTCCATTTAAAATCTACACTCCCTATGTGGAAGATTAAGGTCATGTCTTCCACATGGGGTGTAGGGATTTCAAATGGAAAAGCCCAATAATTGGGGGTAAAGGAATGATTTTGCAAGCCACATCTTTGCTCTAATATGATTAAAAAACAAACAAATCGTAAATCTCCTAATTTTTGATTGGTTGAATTAGAGATATTGCTCTATTATTCAAATAATCAGCCAATCAAATTACAGATAACAAGTGCGTAAGGCAGAAGGTGGTCAACATTGATTCTCTTCTGTTTCAAAAGAGTTCAGTATCCCTTGGGGTCATACTGTAAGAAGTGGAAATTTTCGTGCTACATAATTATATTTTCACCCTTTTCGCGCTCGAAGCAGCTAGCGCAAAAAAATATCACACAAATGAATTTCTTTTGCGTGTAGGTCTATGTGATGAAGTCACAACTCGCGAATTTAAAAACATGCAAAAAATTGGCAAAGTGCACAAAATTAATCGCGTGAAAATGACCACTTTTACAGTAATATAGTTAGAGTCTTTCTTATATTTTGTGTTACGTTTGTTTATGATGCTTATTAAACCTTTAGGATTTGTTTTTTAGTGTCTGGGTCATTTAATGACCCTGTGAACTCAGATGTGTATTTTGTTTTTAATGTTGCACAGAATTAAGAAACACAAACCTTTTGATTTAAAGGTATTTGCCATTGTATGAAATTCTTGCTTCCTTTTATATCGACAATAGGAAGGGTTCTATATACCTATAGTTCAATCAGTTCCAAATTGGCGAGAAATATTCGTTTTTATCTATCCACACGCAAAAGTAATCCAAGCATTTAAGCATGATTTTGACGTTCTTCTGAATTCATTCCCTGCTTTAAACAGGTTTCGCCAATTTGGTACTGATCAAACTATAGTACATTCCAATTTCTCGAGGGCATAGTGCCACAAGGCCCTATCTCTAATAGCTGCCAGTTGTTATGTATTTCTGGTGCTATATGGTGCACTCTTGTAAAATGCAAGCTTACATATTATGGCAGCCTTTGTAGATATGTTGCTTGTTATCATATTGAGTATTGGTCAATCTAGAATACTTATTATTTAAACAGTCCATTTGTCAGAAGATCTTGTATGAAGAGATATGTGATATGGTCAAGCGAAATGAGATGTGATCAAGCGAAATGAGTCAAATGTCGGCAGTTTTGAATTTTGATATGTGTCCATCATTTAAAAAAGCAAGTGAAAAATCCTACAGTATGGTCCAAATGCCACTAAATCAAATTTCTAGTTTTTTAAAAGTTACAAACAGTTTACCAACTGAGAAAACAAAGTAAAACTTAAGAATTTGTCACTTCTATTCACCTGCAACTCAAAATTAATATTCTCCACATACGACTCATTCCGCTTGATCGCGTCACATTATGTTTACTCTCAGACGCAGGACAAATCCATCCAGTCCCAAACCAGGATTTCCCCCTCATACAAGTGACCTCTGTTAGGCCAACAAAAAAAAGTTGTTTGTTTGTCCACGTCCGACCGACCGTGTACCTAGGTGCCGACCGTATTACTTTTTATTTTTCGATAATTTTTTTAAAACAAATTTTTGAGCAATTTGAATGGCCAAACGGACCGTTTTATTCCTTATTCGTATGATATCGTCAATCTGGTATTTGCAAAACCATCCCCAATTCGCAATCCCGTGTAACATGATGTTTACTGCATGAACTTGGCACTCGCGGCCCGCGGGGACTATTAAAACGACTAAATGAAAATCAGTGATCGCACGTGCAAGTGATGTCATTTTTATACTAAAAACGCAGTGTGAGAAAATATGAAAAATCTAGTTACGGTTAATATTTGTTCCCAAAATGTTGCTCAACGGCATGAATATTAATTTCAACATAGTATATAACAATTTTTGGGGTAGTTAGTACGGGGAAATAGGTTTAGCAATACTTTCACGTATATATTTCTAGCAAAACTTCAACACAACGTTATTTCACATTGTGTAACGTTCAGTCACAATGGCGGCGTTCTACGGTATCTGCGCGCAATGCAAACTCAGTACAAAAATAATATTTGATCGAGTTTGTAGTGTTGCAACCAATGCGACAGTATTGGAACTTTAAATTGACAATCTGCCCCAGCAGGAGAAAGAGATCAAAATCAGCAGTGTGAAGAGTAAAGCAACTAAAATGTCGCAAACTTATGAAAAGTGAGGTGTTTCGGTGTGTGTTTGGACTTTAATTCACAGTATACATGCAGAATTTATATTCCCAAATACAATATCCGTATTAAAAAATATTTAAAAAAAAAAAAAAATCCGACCTACCGACCCTACCTTTTGAGGACCCTCTATGGACAAACAAACACCTTTTTTTTGTTGGCCTTACCCCCATACCACAGGGCAAGTCAGGCTTCACAAAAATTCCAGGCATGTATAATTCAAATGGCAATGACGCATACAAATTGCTGATTTAATAATGCATGTTGCGTTTGAATAGAATACCATGGTAATTTGCTGCGCCTTCCCATCGATTAGCTTTGAACTGAAATAAAGGGCTTTATTAAAATTCTAATAAATATATTTTACCTTCGATAAAGATTCTGTTAGAATCGAAACGTCAGGTTCTCTTATATATTTATTACATTTACTTACACAGGCTATTTTTGTGGATAAGCAGTTTGCATTCAGCTTTTACATTTTTTTTATTAAAATTGGTGTAAGAAGATCATAATGCAATGGTCAGATTAAAAAAAACAATATTTTAAACTAAAGCCAAAAGAATGAACATCTTCTGAACATCATTATTGATTTTGAATATTAACACTTTCCACGTGGCAGGCAACTGCAGACGACATTCCAAAATTGCCCAAAATGTTTCAAAAATTTCAACATTATTGAATTTCATTACCATATTTGGAATCACCATGAGAAACTGAGACCATGGTCTCAGATGAGAAATAAGTACAAACATGCCTATTATTGGTTCAGTAATCCTTGAAAGTTGGAAAAGGTTTCTGAAAAAATCTGCTTTGTATAATTGTAAAACCAATAACCATGTGGAAAGTGTTAACATTTTAAATTTCTGTGACACTTTTGTCCCCCAGAAATTGCCTATTCATTCTGACTCGCCCTGTATAATTTGATATTAACTGTTTTGTTGTTTTTTGAAATGGGCTATTTTGCTATTCAATGGCAAGGTATATGGCAAAAAATGTTTTGTTTGTTTGATTATTTGATAACAAATTATAATATGTAATGTTGACACTATAAATTGTATTGTTGTATATGGCGAGTATAGTAAAACAACTACATGTATTATATTGAAGCAAAATGTGTGAAGATTAATACAGAAATAAATTTAACAATGAGCACAGTAAAATTGTATGTGCTAACTTTAAGAAGAAATTATATTGTTGTGCTTTGTTACATTGATTTTCGCGCTAATATCAGAAAAATCTAAAATAAAAACACGCTTAAATATTCCTTTTGTATGTAGGTCTATGTAAGGAAGCTTAAAATTTCCACTTTTACAGTACATCATTTTAGTTATCCCCTGCATGTTCACACAATAGGAAAAATACCTATGGTTTGGCATGTCATATCACATGAGGCCGAAGGCCAAATGTGATATGGCACTGAAATTTGTACTGAAATTATATTCATTTTGACAGTAAAAAATGTGCTTATAGACCAACTAAGGTTAGTTTGCTCACAAATTGAGTCAAGTCTTTAGAATAAGTGACTTGAGTCAAGTACTGAAATTATATTCATTTTGACAGTAAAAAATGTGCTTATAGACCAACTAAGGTTAGTTTGCTCACAAATTGAGTCAAGTCTTTAGGATAAGTGACTTGAGTCAAGTCTTTTGGAAAAGCGAAAAGTATCCTAATCCCAACCTTAAAGGTATATTATGTGATCTTTCCAGGGAACGCCCTCAACATCGAAAAAAAAAAATAGAAAGCAGATTTTCTTGCAGATTTACATTTCTGATCATAAATCATGCATACATTCCAAGTTACAGGGCGATACGATTCTTAATTACTTCAAAATCATGGTTTTAGAGTGAAAATATTCCGACAGTTTATATTTTTCACTCTAAATTCACTCTAAAACCATGATTTTGAGGTAATTAGGAATCGTATCGCTCTGTAACTTGGAATGTATGTATGATTTATGATCGGAAATGTAAATCTGCAAGAAAATCTACTTTCTAAAAAAAATCATGAATAGAGGGCGCTCTCTGGAAAAGATCACATAATATGCCTTTAAAGTGACTTGAATCTAAGTCTTCTGAAAAGTCACAAGTCAATGTATTGCTCTTAGTGACTCTAGTAAAGTCAGATCATCAAAAAAAGAAAAGTCAAGTATTTCCCTGGATAAGCTGATTTTAGAAATAGAAGCCCGGTCGTGTAGGGCTATGCCAGAAGGCCGTAACTCAACTTTTTGGCAAAATCAGATTTTGGTACCAAAATAATCCATATAACCTAGATTTTCAGAACCATAAAGAGATAACTCATAAGCACTTGACTTAAACTCATTTGACTAAAACTAGAGTTATAAGTTGGGTGCTACAGTGTACTGTAATCAAGGGCGGATATCCCGGGGGGATGGGGGGATATATCCCCCCCACTTTTTGACCTGGGGGGGGGGGGGGGGGATGGTCAATGTAATCATCCCCCCCTGATTTTTCTCATCTACCAAAAAAAAAGGGAAAAAAGGAAAAAAGAAAGAAAAAAAGGGGAAAAAGGAGAAAAAAAGGAAAAAGAGAAAGAAAGGCGGGCAGGGAGGCATGCGAGGGACATGAGCACGTTTGGAGTTTATTGTACGTTGTTCAGGATACATACACGTACGTATGTACGTACGTTGACTAGAATCCATCTTTTGGAGGTAACTAATTAACTTCTTTCTGGCATAGGCCTGTCTGTCTGCCTATTTAAAAAGCCAATATTGATCAGAAATAAAGTGATTGCTTTTCAATAAAATATTGGTCAAAAGTACACACCAAATCGCACCAAATGGGTTCGAAAATTTAAAAAAAATCAAATTCTGAGCGGGGGACACATCCCCCCTTAGAATCCCCCTGTTCGAGCTTTTAAACCATCTATACTAAAATCAAGAATATATCAGTATAACAAAATGCTCAACTTCTTTCGTGCATTGATAAAAAAACAAAATATTTATTGAAAATGAAGCGATGGCTTTTCAATACAATATTGGTCAAAAGTATACACCAGATCACACCAAATTAGTTTGAAAATTGAAAAAAAATCTACTTCTGAGGGGGGCACATCCCCCCTCAGACTCCCCCTGTTGGAGCTTTAAAACTATCTATACTAAAATCAAGAATATATCAGTATAAAAAATGCTCAACTTCTTTCGTGCATTGATAAAAATAAAAAAATTATTGAAAATGAAGCGATGGCTTTTCAATACAATATTGGTCAAAGGTATACACCAGATCGCACCAAATGAGTTTGAAAATTGAAATTTTTTCTACTTCTGAGTGGGGCACATCCCCCCTCAGACTCCCCCTGTTGGAGCTTTAAAACTATCTATACTAAAATCAAGAATATATCAGTATAAAAATGCTCAACTTCTTTCGTGCATTGATAAAAAAACAAAATATTTATTGAAAATGAAGCGATGGCTTTTCAATACAATATTGGTCAAAAGTATACACCAGATCACACCAAATGAGTTTGAAAATTGAAATTTTTTCTACCCCCCCTCAGACTCCCCCTGTTGGAGCTTTAAAACTATCTATACTAAAATCAAGAATATATCAGTATAAAAAATGCTCAACTTCTTTCGTGCATTGATAAAAAAATAATAATTATTGAAAATGAAGCGATGGCTTTTCAATACAATATTGGTCAAAGGTATACACCAGATCGCACCAAATGAGTTCGAAAATTGAAAAAATTTCTACTTCGATATACACTCTTCGATTTACCCTCGATATACACGTTTAAAAACAAGTCACAAAGCAAAACCAAGGAGAAGCCCCCAAACAAACCAAAAAACACTAACAAAAACAAGAAAGCTCTTGAATGAGTTTCTACACTCAAGGAAAAAAAGGTTGGCACACTTTGTCCAAATTAAGGGGAAAAGCGTCTCCCCAGAGGCAATGTTGATCTGAGTCATGTTATCAGGTTGGGAAGGATATAAGAAAGGGGATACTTCTGCTTTCTATTAAAGAGTGCTATATCCTAAGTCTGATCTCAATTGCGAGCACAGGGATAGTTGTAATAGTAAAGTTGAGTCAAGTGTGCCAACTATTATTTTCCTTGATTGTAGGTTATTATATAGGCCTACATTTTTTCCCAGAAATTTTGTGGTAAACAGATCCCTCATTTTTTTTTCTTTTCATTTTTTTTAAAATTCTTCATAGATTATATGAAAATAGTGATAAATGATATGCAAACATTTTTTTGCATACAAAGGGATCCAATGGCTGCCAAATGCCGATATTTTGGGATATTTTGATGCACGGTCCTGGCCAAATACCACTAATCAACTTCAAACATGGTATAGGTTAACTAGGCCATTCCACATGTATTTACATTTTTAGATTTTTTTAATGAAAATAACCAATATTCTGATACATCATGCTTACAGAGCTTTTGCACCAAACTTAATGTTGAAATATCTTGCCAATTATTTGTGTCCTGATCCTGTTTATTTGTGTCCTGGTAGTAGATAGCACACTGAAAAAACTATCATAAATTAAAGAGTCTAAGCAACATATAAAAAAACCATGTCAATATCTCAGGAAATTGCCATTGAATAAACTCTACCAAATTTCATTCCGGGGGTGGGGGGGGGGGGGGGGGGGGGGTGGGGGGTTGTGGTGGTACTCGGATTTGGTTTGGTCGGGTGCGGCTGGAGATTCAAAACCCCTACCCATTTCTATACGGGTGTTTTGTAAAAAACAGTACCCATTTATAAGGATTTTGCTTCATTATAGACCCAATTTTTGCAAATTATCAGGAAAATTGTTTTCGCGAAAATAGACCAAATTTTCACAAAATAGACCCATTTGTAAAAAGTGACCCCATTATTAGGGCTTTTCTATCACAAAATCATACCCCATTTTAGGAATTTTTTGCATAAAAGCGACCCATTAGAGCAGCACATCCCTGTATACCGTATTAGGCGAGTACATTGGAGTTAGAAAACTGGAGATATCATGCATCAAATGTGATCAGAACAACCGCCCCCAACCCAAAACCCCCTCAAAAAATACCCAATAACAAAAAACAAATATATTTATAAAATAAATAAAATATGGCTATGTAATACAATCATTTTAAACTGTTTTCATTATGGATAATTCAATTAAAGGCATATTATGTGCTCTTTTCCAGGGAGCGCCCTCTAGTCATGATGTTTTTTAAAAAGTAGATTTTCTTGCAGATTTACAGTTCTGATCATAAATCAAGAATATGTTCCGAGTTACAGTGCGATTTGATTCCTAATTACTTCAAAATCATGGTTTAAAGAGTGAAAATAAACTGTCAGGTCTGCACGACAACTTATTTTTCACTAAATTCACTCTAGGACTTATAGAAGGTTTTTTGGAATTTTGTGAGTGTTGTAATTATTGAACTATGATTCAAATGTATACAAAAGTATACATTTTTGGAAAGGAAATGGATCAGAGAATTTTTTTTGGACAAAGCTAACAAAAATATTTTGAGTAAAAAATGCCCAAATCGCTAGATGATGATGATAAGACACCATCTTTGGGATGGTTTTTTAAAATTTTAAATCTTATCTGGGGTAAGCTTTAGAATACCCTACCAATTTGTATTCCTCACTAAGTGAATGGGTCGTTCTTTAAAAGTCCTCATTGAAGACATGCAGTGGTAGGATATCATGATATACTAAAGGAACTCCGCTTATCTACTATTTTTATGAAATTTTCACTAAAAAGTGCCAAAAAAAACCACCAAACATTTTTTTCCACTTTTTTGGCACTTTTTGGTCAAAATTTCAAAAAATAGATTAGGTTAAAAAAATCGTCCCTAAGTTAGTGTATTTACATCAGTGATCTGGTCATTTTTTACTCAAAATTATTTTTGTTAGCTTTGTCAACAACAAAAATGGGTCAAAAAAGTGAATTCTGTAATTTTCTCAAAAATTCAATATTTTTGGTCAAAATTGACTCCAAATTTGGATTCTCTGATATATCCTTTCCAAAAATGCAAACTTTTATGCATTCTGTCCCCTCACAAAAAAAAAATCAAATCAAAACTTCCTTGATAAATAGAAGGTACAATTCTCTATTTTGAAGAAAATTCCAGAATCTGTTATTATTGTAGAAATTTCTAGAAACAGCTGTGCGTGTTAGCAGCCGACGCTTCTGCTTCTGCTTCTGCGCGTGTGATTAATTGATTGGGTTTTTTAAATTCCCAGCGTGCAACACAACAAGTAAACATCAAAACAAGCGGTAACCAACATGGCCGACTCTGCATTCGATAAAATGGACATGAGTTCCGAGGAGCTTCAGAGCCTTGAAAAGGCTCTGAAAGATGAGAAATTCAGAAAAATGCTTATAGAATATGCCGAGGAACTACAGGATCCTGAAAACCGAAGAAAATATGAAGAAGAAATCGCAATGATGGAGCAAAATCGCGGCATGGATGTGACCTTTATAAACCCGAGCCCTGGATATGTTTTGAAAACGAACAACGGCGATAAGAAAGTTTTCATAAACATGTGCAAAAACGACAAGGTGGCACAGCCTAAAGCTACGGCTGCACAGCAAGTAGAAAACGGTGTTCAAAAGTCTGGCATTACTTGGAGTATGCCGTACAGTCTAGCGCCTGGTCGAGAGGATCTAGACAAAGGGGGCAAAACTTGCATGGTTTACGATGTTGTTTTCCATCCAATGTGTTTTGATCATGCGGCTAAAGACCCCAGGTTGAAAGATCTGATGGAGCAAACGGGTCTCGATGGCATAGAACGGGAATTCAATGAGAACTTAGATAGAACTAACGTGACAAGACCCAAGACGAAATTTAAAGGCCAGGTACAGGCTACAGTAATACGCACGCCCAATTCTGCAGGTCCAAAAAGTAAAGAGACCGATTCAGTTTCATCGCTAAATTTGCCCTATCCGTATGATGATCAAGACAAGCCTGGCTCCAAATCAAATCAGGAAAAGGCTGTAAATGCACCTGCAAAGTCATCGTCAAACATTTCAGGCACTCGGAATCAAACCAAGCCCGCTCAACGAGCACCCACAGAACCGAAATACAGCATTACGCATCGGGGACATTTTGACATCCAGCAGTTCACCAATGCTAGAGATTCTGCCCCTAGTACTCGACCACAAGAGCTTATCATCCGCGTTGAGCTACCCTTATTGAAATCAGCTGCACCCGTTCAACTGGACGTCTTTGAGAGACAAATAGTCTTGGAGAGCAAGAAACCAGCGGCTTACAAGCTAGATCTTCAGTTGCCGTACCCTGTTGATGAGGACAATGGAAGCGCAAAGTTTGACAAAAGTAAATCTTGTCTTATCATCACTGTTCCTGTTCAACCTCCAAAAATACCTGAAATGCCATCGTTTGCACCGTTGCCTGAAAAGCCCGCACTTGTAGAAGAAATTAAACAAGAAGATGGTAATGAGAATGAGGAGATGGAAAATTCTGCAGACCATATCGAGGACACAACAAAACAGAACGGGGTCCTTCAAGAATCTGATGTCAACAACAAGGGTAGCACAGAAAAAAATAACAATCTCAGCAAGGATATCAAGAAAGCGGAAGATGACCAACTGCCACAGAAATCTGTTACTGACGTTGGGCCACCTAAGGAAAGCTCTTTTTGCACTGCAGCTGAAAAAGAAGTTGATTTGAAGATACAAAAACCTACTTGTCCCAAGTATTCTTTCAAGCAAGATTCAGAATCTGTGACTTTCATCATTCATGCGCAAAATATTGACCCAAAATCCATTCATAAAGAAGCGCGCAACAACACCATCTGTGCTGTTAGCGTCCAATTCAGGACTAAATGTAGTAATACTTCGAAAGCCAATGAGAGCGCCCCCAAGTTGTACGCTCTTTGTGTCCAGTTTGATATTGGGTGCATTGTCCAAGAAGGATCCGAAGACTTGAAAGTTGAGATGACGGACACAGGAGCAGTGGTGGTGATGAAGAAAGAGGATAAATGCTGCATGGAATGGTCGGCATTCAAAGCTGGGTCATCTTTTGATGCATTAAAGGTGAGGTATTCAATCTGGAAATATAAACATACCTTGAAGGCCACACTGTCTATGAAGCTAGAACATCTTTAAGAGTAATATTCTAGCTTCATGCACTGTCGTCGACAGACTGTAAATTAAACTTAAACTACAATGTGTGGCAGGGTTAATGCATCTGGCCAGTTTACCCATGAACTGGCTTACACCTGTTCACTTGGTGACAGATAAAATAGACTTAAGATGGAGAAATCTCAACCTTGAGATATTCCCAAAGGATCTGGCTGGTAAGAGTAGACCTACAGTGTCCAATCTGTCCATCTCCTGGTTCCATCTATCCACTCATTGCCTAGAAGTATGATTAGCAAATTCATGTCAAATATGTACGTTGATTTTGCTGTGAATGTACTGTATTAGGACTTTGTTTTCTGGTGTTCAGCATTTTATAAAATGTCTTGTACAGTATGACCAATAGTTTTTTGTACAGTATGTCAACCTTATAATTACATGTACTTGGAAGTTTTAGTAGGAAATGGTGATTAATCATTTTATGACCCTCCATGCAATCGCCCTATTGAAGTGTACATGTACGTGGTACATAATGTACATTATGTGCAGGCGCGTACCGCGGCATGTGAGCCAGGGGGGGCAGAAGTATGTCGTCCCGACAGTAAATTTTCGTAAAAGGTTGCCCCAAATTTTTTCTCAGTCAGTCACCTCGTGAATTTCACGTAAGTGGGGGGGGGGGGGGGGGTGTAGTGTCAAAAAAGTTCGCACAGTCACAAAATTTCGTACGGTCACAAAATTTCGCACGGTCACAAAATTTCGCACGGTCGCAAAATTTCTCAGTCCAAAAAAAATCTACAGTCAACAAATAATGCCCAATCCTTAGTCTTTTCGGCCTAGGTATTACTTTTTTTCCTTATGAAAATTTAGCGTCCCGGTATTACGATTTTAGCGTCCCGGTATTTGGAGCCAGGGGGGCAAGTTGCCCCCCTGCCCCCCCGGTCGGTACGCCACTGATTATGTGGTTTCTGCTATAAGGCCCCTTGCAATTAAATGTGAGTTTACTGTTGCCCGCGCGCGTCCAAAAGTCACCCGCGTGATATATGTAATATTTTAAAAATATTTAATTATTTCATTGTTTACAGCTTTTTCATAAGCTTTTTAACACTTTTCTGACGATAAATTAGCCGATGAGCCGCATTGCAATACTTCCGGGTTGGAAAAACATTTCTGGGAAGTAAAAAACTCTGCACGAAACTTGCAACTGGCGCTTTGTATTGAAATGTATGCATTTGAAGCAACTTCGTAGGCACGGCAATTGATTACTGCGCAATCGCTTCAGCGCATGACGTCACATCAAAAACTTCTTTGGAGTTTCCTAGTGCATTCTGGGTAATATTTCAGGTTTGTTTACGATCTTTAAAATTCTCCGAGCTAGCGTAACGAGAAACAAAAAATTACAAACATTGATCGAATATCTCATTAATATTCAAAATAGGGATGCAAATATGAGTAGGCCCTAGGACTCCTTTATAAAAGAAACAAAATGCAAAGCCAAGGCAGTAGGTGCTGGTAGGACATAATTAACAGCATTTGAATTGTATTTGAACCTTGGATAATAGTTAACAACGCCGACAATATTAAATCAGGTGACTTTACCCCAAAATATTACAATATTAATATTAAATAGTCACCTCGTCCTGCTTTTCAAAAACACAACAGTAAACTCACATTTAATTGCAAGGGGCCTAAACAGGTTGTTTTGTTTTGACACCAAGTAAAGCTCACAGTGATATTAATATTGCCTTCTGGCCCTACAGTATATGTAGGACTGTAGGTGCTCAGTGGTCATTACAAAGGGGAGAGGGGTGGGGGTTCAGGCGCATCCAAAAAATCACATATTTTGGGTAGTTATTCAAGCTGGGACACACCTTACATAAAGTTATAATATATGAATAGTATCAAAACTATGAAAAAAGTATACTTGTCATTCAATGGTCTTTGTGTTTTAAAACTGATCCCATACAAAGGGTGAAATACGGTATTTGAAATACCGCTCACTTTTGATATTCACCATTGAAAATTTTACTTTAGACTCTTTGAGTGAAATGATTTGCCTTTATTTTGTTAAATTTCACCCTCAGAATTTTTAACCAGTTAAATTGCTGGGTCTTACGCAGTAGCGTAGCCAGGGTCACTTGTCAAGGGGCAAAGGGTATTTATTCCCGGTGAACACCATTTCAACCCGGTGGCGTAGCCAGGTTTTTCATGTAACTTTTTGATTTGCCGTCGGGTAAGAAAATGACGGTGGGTGGGGGGGGGGGGGGGGGGGGGTAGAGGCTTTGCCTTCGTCGCAATCCATCCCGGTTATGGTTAGGGATTGGCCCTGTTGTGTCGCTTTCTCAGGCTTTTTTTTATTTTTCACAATTTCAATAAAAATATAATTAGGGAATTCAATGAAGCCACACGTATACTATGTACTGTACTAGTAGACTTTAAAAAAAACCTGTTTGAAATGTATCAATATCATATTTGGTAGAGGTTTTAAACTACAAGTACAATATTGTAATTACTTGCTTTAGGATATCAAAAAAATATTTTTTGACTTAAAATCATGTACCGTATTATCCCTATTTAGCGCCCATGCCCTTAGAAGTGCCCACCCCCGTTTTCTCAATGATTACCAACAAACAATCCCTTATCAGCGCCCACCCTTTCAATTAACGTAGCACTGTACAACAACAGTTTTCACCACGGTGTCCTTCAGTAAAGCGCAGTACCAGTAAAGCCTGACGTCATGTAATGTGGCCACGACAGTGAGACCACTGCGACGCCACAATGCTGATTTTCCCCAAACAGTTTTAATCGCACATGGTTTTCCGCTAGTGAAACCTCATCGAATTCGACAGTGTTAACGATAAATGAGTTTTAAAAAGGTAACTTAATAAGCGCCCACCCAAAATGACTTTGCGAACCGCCCTGGGCGCTTAATAGGGATTAATACGGTACATGGATTGTACTTGTTTAGGGTTTGGAATTACTGATTTGCTTATACTTTACATTTCTGGTAATTGTAAAATACTTTCCATACTTGTTTATGGTGCCTTTTCACGTATTTAAGGCAAATACTTATTTAGGATGCTTTTTGAAAGTTAGTGGAAGCGCTGATAAAGTGATACCCACCTTGTAATGATGACCCCGGGCTTTTTAGGCATGGCCATGAACTGCAATGGAATGTACATTGTATGATGTCGATAAGGAGTGTATTGGAGTGGTTAATATTGATACACGCATATTGTTATTTACAATCACTGCATGTTCAGTGGACCAGAAAAAAACAAAATCTGTGTATCAGTCTATAGGCAAAAAAAAAAAGACTTGACTTGCCATTTCAGGTCAAGAATGTGGGTCGGACGGTCTGATTATTTAATTTTTCAATTTTTTTTTTAAACAGGCAGACACTACACAAAAACATGATTTTAAAGAATCCTAAAACATGCATATTACTTTATTTCCGGCGAGCACTGAATTAAATTCAGCAGAAAACCAATTGGGTCTATAAAACGTTTACGCAAGTGAAATAAACATACAATGCAACAGTTGATATAAAGTTTGTGAGTAAATGACGAATTATGTGTTTATACCGTAATTTAAACGTAAACAGAACATGTTTTGCTATTTCTTAACCAAAATATGACTATAATTTTTTTTTAAAAAACCTGAAAATACCGACCCTAGATTTCTGAAAATTCAGGTTGGTCGGAAAGGGCAAGTCAACTTCTTTTTTTGGGGGGGGGGGGGGGGGGCGCTTAGCCAATGGCTATATTGTTAGTATTTGAGTGGTTAATATTGGTACACACATATTGTTATTTACAATCACTGCATGTTCAGTGGACCAGAAAAAAACAAAATCCTGTATCAGTCTACTGCCTATTCGCTAATGGCTATAGTGTTACTTGTGTCATGGGCTGCCATTAATTATTTGAAAATATGTAATTTCTCTTCCAAACAGGACAAGAAATTTCTGACGGAGCAGAATGTATTGGATGCCATCAGCCAATCAGAAATGACGAAGACAGAGGGTGATTCCCAGATGGAGGTCTGTGTGGCAGAGGTGTCAGACCACAAACTAGTTGTGGATTTTAAGGTAGGCAAGATAGTTAGGCATACATGTAGCTAACGTTTGTATGCAGTACAGTGACAGTTATAGTCAAATTAATAATTAAACGAACAACACGCACGCAGCACAAAGATGTTCGCACCCGAAATTATCACGCTTACAGCTATGCGCGCTTCACGCAATGTACGCAATACGCTGCTTCTAAGTGTTCGTTCAATTGTCCAGCAAGTGTGCATTATACATGTGGGGATTGTAGGCCAATATGTTATTGTTAGACAAATACAGAGCCCAAATCATGTAGTTAATACAGAAAAATACATCAAATCATAAAAACTTGCCATATGCCATTTAAAAAAATGTGTGGCGATCGAAAGTCTTAGTATCAATGCGTCATGGTTATTGGTGCTCAATTTGCAGAAGTGCAATAGCTAACTTTTGTATACAGTGACAGCACTTGCTTTTGCTTATGAAGTGTCCAGCAAGTGTGCATACATTTGTTGGCCCAAGGCATACATTGTAGGCCATCTTCATAAAAAGAAATAAAAACTTGCCATCTCTCAACATTTAAAACAAATTGTGTTGATTGAAAGTCTCGTTATCAATGACGTCGTGGACTTATTGGTGCTCAAATTTGCTCAAGTGCATTTTGTAACTTTACCATGTTATATGTGTAATTGCAGTGCAAGGCGTCATCTGATGGTTTGACTCACAAAGTAGACGGATTGTCAGAAAGTGTCCTTGAACCAGCCACAGATGTTGTCATTGAATCCCTCATCGGGGAAGCCTCAGATTTAGCCTATGAGTCCAGCGATGTCTCCCCCGAACTCCTCAAGTTAGATTTCAACCGCAACGTCACCACCAGCCCTAGCGACTACACCACATCCACAGCTACTGGTAGTGATACCTCCCCTCCGAGCACTCCCAATTCTGCATCCAGCTTGAAGAGCGTGATCAAGCGGCGTCATCCACAATTGCATCGCCTTCACAGCTCCAAGTCGGTTAGCTTCAGCGAGGATGTAGCTGTGGAAATTCTGGTTAGCCCCGGGAAAACCAAAAAAGGTAAACGGCGCCCTCTGGTGGCAAGACACCAGGTGGAACGTCTAAAAGACCATTCCCACAGGGCTAGACGTCGGTACCACAGCGATTCAGAAGTAACGTACAAGCCGAGCGGTGGAGGTGATAATTGGATGGAAGATTTCGGAGAGGATTTCAAGAAGATAGAAATCGCTGAGAACAAGAGAAAAAAGCCGCGAGGGAAACAGAGGCATTCAAGCAGTGAATCTGAAAGTTCCAGTCAAGATGATCATGTGACTGCTGCCACTAAAGAAGGCGGCGGTAGCGGTATGAAGAACCAGAGGGGCTCCAAGAAACAGCGTAGAAAACAGAAAGCCAAGCGCGATTTGCAATTCGCTGATGAACAGAGGAAGACAAAATGTGGGGAAGAATCTGGGGAAACACCACCAGTAAGTCCTGCATCGGAAGGGTCTGTTTCTTCACCAACAAATCATCTCAAAATTGAGGAGCCTAAAAAGGTTTTGGTAGAGGAAATTCAACATAAAAACGTGCAGGTGGGTAGTGATAGTCTGGTTGGTGAGGGCGGTGTTTCAAGTAGTAAATGTGCCACAAAAGATGGGAAAGTGACTAAAAATGAAACAAAGGTGAAATCGGAAGATGGTGATGAAGTGCCTTTAGAGTATCAGGACCACACAACTAAATGTGAGGTGGAGTTCAAAAATCAGGTCATGTTTGAGTTGGACGATTGAATATGTTGTTTGAATTTGTATGAATGTTTAGAGACATTTTGTGGCCCGACTGCTCAATGCAACAAACATAGAAATGATGCGCTAGACTTTGTGTCACCTTAAGGTTGTCAGCCCATATTCTAGTAAATGCATCATGAATAATCTTGGGTATATTAGGCCGCACTACATGTAGTGACATAGCCACCCCCCACCCCCCTTCTCGGGCCTAAAATAAGGAAAGATCTCAGATGCATATATTTCTTTGGCACCCCCCCCTTAGATATGATGGTAGATCTTGTAATGTAAGTGAAGTGAATGTTAAAAAAAAGAGTTTAATTTGACTACATGTACACACATCATTTTTGCCAATTTTGTTGTTGTCATCAAGCTCAGTAACTTAGGCCACCTGGCGGACCATTTAAACATCGGTAACTCTAAATGTCACCTCATCTCCCCCAACTTGAAGAGAATTGGAGAATTAGGCGACGAAAAAAAATCATGTTTTACGGGCGGACGGACCTGTCAAATAGGGTCGGTCTGGGTGTTTTTGTTTTTTTATCTTCTTACTTAAAAATGTCCCCAAATTTTGCCCAAATCGGGAATTTATAAAAAAAAATTGTGAAAAATATTTTCAACAGATTTCCGGCCAAAGAACGGCTGATTTTACATGATTTGAGAAGAAAAAAATCTTTAAAAAATCTTGAAAAACGCGCAAAGTCGGGCCCTTAAAACAGGGTTTTTTTTTTTTTCCTCGCCTTACCACAGGGTTTGTAATAAAGCGAGTATGAAAACACTTGCTTCTTGACTCGTACATTCCAGGGTTTGCGATTATAAATGTAATTTGTACAATTGTAGATGTTCTGATTGCTGGCTCCATTTTCAACTTGATGTTTTTATTTAACATGAAAGGTCATCCTTAAAATGTGACGAAAATATGTGACGTGTGACGAAAATAGAACCCGCGTCTCTGTTAGTTTAAAATTCTGATATTTCATAAACCAGGAAGATAGGAACTGAAATAAAATACTAAAGCCTTGATGTTGATATAGTTTGATCAGCTCCAAATTGGCAAGCCTCTCACCGCAAATTATGAGCGTTTACTTTTGGACAAACTAAAAGTAAACTCAAAAGTGAATGCAATACTAAACACTTATGTGAGCGTCGCCTATTTTCTACCCACCCTCTAATATATAACTGTCCCATTATATCACAGATGGTGGAAACATCTGTGATTATATTAACTCACTTGGAGCGTGCTTTGAGGTCAATTGGGTGCAAAATGCAAGCAACGTTTAGTTTTGCGTTTACTTTTATGTTTACTTTTGTGTTTAGAATTGCGTTTACTTTTGAGTTTACTTTTAGTATGTCCAAAAGTAAATGCTCATAATTTGCAGTGTCTTTATGGCAACGATATAAAAGGGTATGGGCACACGCGGATGCAGCAAGCACACTGTGCATGATATGCCAGATGCGTGCATACGATCAAAATTGTGTGCGTATCATGTCCAAACTTTCACACAAGCATTTGGATTACTTTTCCACATGGAGTGATAATAAACGGTAAACCTCCCCGCCCCTGCATATTTTTCCTCCACTTTGGAACTGATTAAACTATAGATCAGGGTTGTCTCCACGCCGGTCGGGTGTAGCCGGCACTCACGCTGGCTGACCGGCACTAAAAAAAATATTTTTCTTTTTCCTTCTTTTTTTCTATTCTACATGGATAAAATCATTAAACTGCCTCATAAAATAAGAAATTATGTGGCAGGAACCCCCAAATAGGCCAAATTGCATTACAAAAAACCTCAAAAAACCCTAAGCAGGCCCCTGGACCCCGCGCCGTGATCCGCTGCGCTCCGTTCGCTACACTCACTCCGCTTGCCATCAGTAAAATTAGCCGGCACTCAAATTGCCCTGGAGACAACCCTGCTATAGATATATTTTGAAATAATATCCTGATATAGATAATTGGATTAATTTACTTAAACCTTGAGTAAAAAATTGTACTTACTAAGTATGTTAATTAAGTTGCATGATATCATCAAATAATGATACTGTATCAGTATTCTCTGTGTGTAAATTCTGCATGATACTAGTAAGAATGATATTTACAGTAAAGGGCAATGGAATTGATATTAAAGGCATATTATGTGATCTATTCCAAGGATCCCTCTATCATTGATTTTTACTATGAAAGCAGATTTTCTTGCAGATTTGGCATTTTTGATCATAAATCATAAAGATTCTCTAAGTTACAGATCGATACGATTCATAATTACTTCAAAATCATGGTTTGAAAATAGATTGTACCGAGTGGTACAATCTATTTTTTCAAATTTTACTCTAAATTCACTCTAAAACTATGATTTTGAGGTTATTAGAAATCGTATCGCTCTGTAACTTGGAATATATTTATGATTTATGATAAGAAAAGTAAATCTGCAAGAAAATCTGCTTCCAATTTTTGTTCGAGGATTGAGGGCGTACCCTGGAAAAGATCACATAATATACCTTTAATTACCAATGAATGCTAGGCAATTTCATGATTTAAAAAAAAGGATATTTGATTGATTTAATTTTAATTGATTTAGTTGCATGTAGTTGCATGATCATATATCATCAAATGAAATAATGATATGCAAGTATTCTCTTTATTATAAATGTTGCATGATAAGGCAAACAGTGATATTTACAGGAAAATGCAATTAAAATTTGCTAATTGATATTTTAAAAACCAATGAATTCTAAGCAATTTTGTTATTAATTTCTTTCAAAAGTTGATTGATTCACTTTTAACTGATTTGTGGATTAATCAATAAATAAATGCACAGGGAGTCCCAAAAGAAAGTTAAACCGAAATGTAAAATTGCACTTCACAAGGGAAAGGAATGTGCTCATGTAATGCTCATGTAATGGATAATTACAAAATGTATGGGAGTGAGAGAGGGGTGAAGAGATATATAATAACTTCAGATTAAAATCATCCTTATACACATGGAACTAGTACATCAATTGAAGTAAACCCAAGAAAACCTATCAGCAATTATTTTCTTTGGGCCTAGATTGTACACATCACATGTTTACAGCTACTTTTACATCGGGCACTTTTGGGACACCCTGTACTTTACTAAATATGTTAATATAGATGTGCATGATATCATCAAATGAAATGATATGCTACATTGTAATGTAATATTATCTTTATTGTAAATTTAGCATGGTAAATAAGAATTATATTTACAGGAAAGCGCAATATAATTGCTAATTATAATTGATATTATATTAACGAATGAAATGCTAGGCAATTTCTCGATCTTCAAAAAATATATTTGAAATGTTGATTGATTTGACTTTTAATTGATTTTGGGATTAAAAGAATTACTTTTACCCTTGGAAAAAGATTGTAATTATTAAGTACATGTGTATGTTAATTAAGTTGCATGACATAATCAAAAGAAATAATGTCAGGAACTCAGTATTCTCCTATAATCTAAACAAATAATTCTTGATCAACATTGTTTTTATAAACATGCACCACGAAAACATGCACAAGTAAATTACAATCAAGTGCGTACAGGTTCGTTTAATTTCGTTAAATGCCTAGTATGCAAAGCTCTCGCACGCACATGTGGCAAATTGATCAAGAATTGTTTGCTTTGATTATGGGTAAATTTTGCATGGCATATAGTGATATTTAAATGAAAGCACAAATAAATTGCTAATTATTATGAATTTTTATGCAATTTCTTGATCTAAAGAAATATTTGAAATGTTGATTGATTTGAATTTTAATTGATTTTGTAAGCAGGCTTTGAATGAGTGTTAACTGTTATATACGGTGGAACATTGTTATGTTGTGTTCAGCAATGAATCAGACATTTGAGAGGGGTCTGTAAAAAAAAGAGTGTTATTTTTAACACAATTTGTCAAATATTTCACAAATTTTACCCAACTTTGGTTATTCCGCACACAAAAATGGGTAGGTCAAGCCCGTAGAACAGGATTTTTTTGTGTGGCCTATTATCATACTTTTGGACAAAGTATATTTGCAAAGTCTATATATTTTTAGACGTAACCGGGGGGGGGGGGGGGGGGGGGGGGGGGGGGGTGGCACTCAACTTATTTTTGGGTAGGGGTGTGCCATCCAGGGTTTCGAAAAGAAGGGTCTTACAAACTGCTTTCCCCCAATTTGTTTAGTAAGAACACCGACTATTGCAAAATTAGGGTTTTGGAACACACATTTATCAAATATTTGAAACGTAAATGTTCACAATTTTGTTATGATTTAGCTCATTGTTGTCATACTTTTTTAAGAGGTGACATTTGCTATTAATGAATGATATCAAAATGATTTTGGTTCCAGGACTTATTGTTAACCCACCCATTGACGGTAAAACCGGCTATGACCCATTATACAAGTACAAAATGAAAGGTAGCAAGTCAACCTCTTAACAATCAGCTGGAATCTATTTTTTTAATGGTTAACAGGATGAATTGTGCTTTTTTGGTAGGCTTATTTATTGACAAGTCGTGTTGCCTAATAAACAAACCCTTGTAATAATGTTGTGGTGACCATTTCACTGCCGTACATTTGGAGAGAAAATATCACTGCCATAATAGTATTAACTGGAAAATGTACATTTTTATATTGTATACCCTGAAGACTTATGCACAGTCTGTAATTAAAGTCATAGGTCCACTTCGACCTTTTACCGAAATCAGACACAATTGGGCAAGATATCAAAATTGAGTTAGTAATTGATTATTAAAGTAAAGATCTAATCGGACTTCCCAAAGCGGAGTTAAATCATTTTCAAGTTCGTCTTTATGAAAACTCCAAACTGAGATATCGACCTTTAAAGACGTGCTTACAATGTACTTAAAAAAAAAAGTTTGATTTTTTAATCTGAAACTTTCACAATAATGTTATAAACACTCTGAAGATTAATTATTAACAAGAAACTCAAATTTCCAAAAAATCACCCCAATTAGGTTTTGGGCTATTTGATTTCTCAGTTTGGAGCTCTGCCCAATTCCGTCTGGTTTCGGTGGAACACGTCACATATTTCCCTTTCATAGCAAAATTGTAGCGTTGTTATGAAAGGACACATATGTGAATGTAACAATGATTCTGAAATATACAACATAAAGTTGTCCCTTCATCATGACTGAGTCCAAAATGAGTTTATATTTAAACAAATTGTACTGCAATTATCAACAACTGTCTGTAGTTTTGTGTAATTTTGATCGAAAATGGAATTGTTATTTTGTAATCAGAATGAATGTTATTGCAATTTGAATGTATTGTGCATTATAACCAGATCCTACACGTATCTTTAACATTCCTTGAAAAACTACCCTTTAATTTACATATTTTTTCTTACGCATGATGTCCGCCTTTGAATGAAAGTGGCTCCCCTGATCTAAATTGAAAATATGTTAAAAAGTTGATTATAATCATTGATGATTAGGCATATACACGTATCTTTAACATTCCTTGAAAAACTACCCTTTAATTTACATATTTTTTCTTACGCATGATATCTGCCTTTGAATGAAAGTGGCTCCCCTGATCTAAATTGAAAATATGTTAAAAAGTTGATTATAATCATTGATGATTAGGCATAGTGGCGGCACCAGCATCTAAATTTTGGGGAGCAAATGGGGGACAAGAAAAAATCGGGGGGGGGGGGGGGGATGGGGCAAGACCAAAATATTTAGTTGCAAAGATGTTGGGTTTTATTGTAAAAGTTACCTAGAATTAGCGTAATTTGTTCTGTATAAGACATTTCAGGCCAATTTAAAGTAATTTTTCATTTCAATTAAAAGTCAAGATTTTTGGTGGGGGAAGGGGGATGAGCTGATGGGGGTGGGGGATGAGCTGATGGGGTGGGCGACTCGGAAATATCCCCCCCCCCCCCCCCCCCCTAGGAAGTCGCAAGAAAATATATTATTTAAATATACTATTGAATGAAAAGTATGTTTACTATTTTTGTTTAATTATCAAAAATGTATTATCAGTTAAAGGTAGATGACCCGATCACATTTTCGTAACACAGAATTATTTCAAACATACGGAGATTTTCATATCATATGAAAGCTCGTATTTTTCTCATCATCATACTGAAATTTGACGGGCTTATTCGGTATAATGACAGAGAAATCGACGAAATAGCATTGAATTACCGCGAATGGTGGTTACCACCGATATAGTTTGTGTACTACTCAATGGGTACAGTTCACAGCATCTTGTGCGTCTAAAATAAGAACCATAATAGCTACGCATCTCAAATTTTGGGACACAACGTTTTTAAGGAAGACCATTCATGTAGAATAGAAAACTTCAGTCAAGTTGAAAATCGGAACATCTACCTTTAATAGGTTATTGATTGATATAATAATAATGGGTAGGTCTTGTGAGTGAAGTGAAGGGGTGGGGGGGGGGGGGGGGGGGGGGGGTGGCATTCAAATACATTTTAGTAGGGGATGGGCCATCATCAAAATGAAAAACAACAACATTGGAATTTTTGTCTTTCTTGATTTCGCCAACATCAGGAAAAATGCAAATTTCAGGAAAATTACATGTATTGATGATGCATAACCTTACTTAGGGCGCGTTCCCACTGTGGCTGTTTGATACCAGGACGTGGACTCGATGCTACATCGAGTATACTTCCAAGCCTAGTGGGAACGCGCATTAAGGGGTTTCGACCCTACATCCACGATGTAGGGTCGAATCCTACTCCAAGAGGTAGTCTCGCACCAAGGACGTGGTATCAAAACTGCTAGTGAGAACGCGTTTTACTTATCGTATGTGGACTCGTACCACTTGTTCCACAATAACAAGCATGTTGCGCTGCATCAGACTGCGCCGCCGTCCGTCGCGCGCTTCAAAATGCAATTTCATGCGGCCAAATGTCATGCACGCGTGGTACGCAGGGCGCACTCACTTAAACTTGTAAACAAGTAACATCCGGGTAAGTGGACTCGATACCACATTTTGGTGTATTTTATCGTACAATGAGAACGCAACATCACTGTTATGCATGTAGACTCGCACCTAGGTATGAGTCCACATTCGCACAGTGAGAACACACCCTTAGTTAGTTTACATTTTCCATTATTCCCTTTCCATTTATTTGGGCTGGAAAATGGCAAATATTAATATTAATTTAATAAGATAGGTATGAAAAGGGGGAGTAATTCTGTTATCCCCTTCACAGGGGTATTCACAGTGCATGATTTTTAAGAACGACGCATACTACTAATGTAGGGTGTGGAGGGTATTACAGAATTATGCCGAAAAGGGGTCATTCATTTACCGGCCTATTTGGCTGCACATCCAATATCCAAATGAACCCATCCACTAAGATAAAAAATCAACATCTTGAAATTATTGTTTCTTATTGAGATAATAAGTGCTTTAGTATTAGATCAAATAAATTAAATACTTTGTCTCAGCGCCTTTTGGCTTAAAAGCTATGTGCTATGCTATTTTTTTTGATTTCTTTTTTACAAAAATTAAGCTATAGATGTCCTATGCAATCTCTTTTTAATTTTTAAAAAAAAAAATCAAAATATAGTCAATAGTTAAAGCATAATATGCTTATAATATGCTTTTGTCTTTTTAATAAACTTGAAGTAATCAGATATGATCAATACTCATTGTATGATTGTGTTCTCTTTATCTCGTCACTTCACAAAGTTAGTTGAATGTGTGTTCATTGTCACAAGGTTGCAGAGTATAACCGAACACTTACTAGTTGTTTTGTTTTTAATTGGGAAAAAAAAATTGACAAAAAAGAATTGGGAAAAGAAAAAAAAATCAATCAAAATCCCAGTTTAAAAGCAATGCTCGCGGGCTGCTGAGACAAGTATTTAATTTTGTTTGGCCTTACTAATATTTGGTGCAGGGCTATGTGCCAAATTATCATTTGACAATGGGTAAATGTTCACCTTGAAACCCAACTTGACAATCCCCCACATTAAACATGTGTCAGAAAATATGTTTTACACCAAAACATGTGTTTTGGGTTGTTTGATTGTATTACAACAAAACTATAGATGAGGTGACCGTTGTTTACATTTAGGACGCCCTCTGTTGATTTGAGACAAAACACACCGGGCAAGAGTTCCTATAGTTTACATAGGCCAGATCAGGTTTTCTAACTAGATTGTGGTGTTACAGCAAATTGTTATCAAAACTCTTTAAACTTTGCTTAGGAATCCTATAATAAGCTATCGCATTTCACAACAACAAAAATTAAAAAATGAGTTTTACAATTCATTAGAAAGAAATTTCATGTTGTCTTCATTAACTTTACTGTATATTCTGCCTGGAGGGAATCAACAGAGGGTGTCCCATTTGTAAATACATGACGTCACCGGTCACACCATCTATACTTGAATTATTGCAAAGTATATTTTGTATATTCATCGAAGTATAGAAAATACATGTGTGTGTGTGGAAATCTATAAACAAAATATAATTTTGTATTAAATATAAAATGATTATCTTACCTAAGGTAAATTGAATGTATATATCTGTAAACATTGTGTACTTTTACAATACTGTTATGACACATTATTCACTAAACAAGATGTATAGTGATAGTAATAAACGAGAACTTTGGCATGTTATATTATGGTTCATATTTCAGTTTCTCTTAACCCTAACCAGTAAAGCTAGTTTTTTTGTGCGTATCGGGGGGAGGGGGGAAAAAGTACCATTTTTTTTACCCGAAAAATCACCCAGCACCCCCGGGATTCGATCGCGGGACCATCCGCACCCAAGTCTGTCCCTCTACCAACTAAGCTATTAAACACCCTAGCGCATATGCGGGCACAAACTCCGTGCCCACATATGCCTGCGGTAGGTGGCTTCATCGAGGCAATGCAGCAGCACGCGCGTGGAGACAGTGAGATTCCGTGGGGTTAGGGTTAATGGAGGTATTATGTAATCCTGGAAGAAGTATGGGAATGTGGTCACCAGTTCGGACAACAACAACAAATTGTTCGTTTGTCCATTTCCGACCTACCCTAATTTTGAACACTGACAAAAACTTTTTTACTGTACAAATGAATACCAACCCTAATTTTTGGAAATTCCAAAAAAAGTGGTGTTTTTCCCCCAATTTTTTTGCTTTCCAGAAAACACACTATTAAACTGTAGTCTTTACTCTTCTAAACTTTTAAAACATGAATGAAGTGATTTAATAGTAATATATTCCCATTCTCATCTTATTTGGCAACTATTATACATCTTTTGAACGTGATTTATAAACAAATTAGACCTACCGACCCTACCCTTTTGAAGGATCTATGGAAAAATAAACAATTTGTTTTGGCCTTAGGCTCTTTCCAGAATATGCAAACACAATTGTAATCCATTTTGTAAAAGTAAAAATAGAGCTCCTTTAAAAAAGGTTTCAGGTTTTCTGGGACACCCTGTATTGAATGAAATCATGGTGTGAAATGTCAGGTTTAAAGCGGATTTCAGCTTTTTGCATACGGAAATGTTCCACTTTTTCCAGTTGTCAGCACTGCAATGTATGCAGGGCTGGAATTTCAGTTCTTTTTTTACTCGTAAAAAATACCTGTCTAACAGAAATTCCACCAGCCAGTGTAACACACTTATACTGTGAGTTTGAAAAATGTTACCCGCCAGGTGGGCAGGTACTTTTGTATCTTCATCCGCCCAACGCAAAAATTACCTGCTATGGGCAGGCGGGCCCCCATAAAAAATGCCTGTGCACGCACACCACTGTTGATAGCAAATTATGCACTATCGAATTTCACAAATGTTAAGAATATGCTCAATGCAACACACTTATACTGCGAGTTCGAAAAATGTTACCCGTCTCAGGTGGGCAGGTACTTTTGTATCTTCATCCGCTTGACGCAAAAGTTACCTGCTATGGGCAGGCGGGCCCCCATAAAAAATGCCTGTGCACGCACACCACTGTTGATAGCAAATTATGCACTATCGAATGTCACAAATTTTAAGAATATGCTCAATGCGATAAGGCTATAGTCTGTCTGACTATCACGAGACAGTGACGTAACCGCGTATTCTTCTTATTGCAGCACATAACGCGCATACCTACTCTCGACACTGGCCTACATCCGTGTGCGTAAAAGCTGCGCATGTTAAGCTACGTCACTGTCCAGAGGAAACCAAATAGAGTATACACATACACACAAAGTTGTCAAATGATCGAGAGAGGCATATCAAATTCAAGAATACTTCTCTTGTATTTTATTCCACTTCCTTCCTCTTTTCAAACAATTGAATGCCACATTATCAGACAAACAGGGCATATATACTCATTAAGTACAAATACTGGATAAATTTGAGTAAGGCAAAAAAGGTCAGTCTTGCATACATTTGGGAAACTACATTTCAGGAAATAACTGTTGGACCACTTTGAGGACTTCGTTGAAATCAACCCCCCCCCCCCCCCCCCCCCCCAGTCAATGCTGTTTGGAACCGTTTCATCACCACGGTCGTTGGGACCTTCAACATTGATTGGTGGGGGCCGGGGAGGGATATCAGTTAGTAGATAGCTCAAGCTCTCCACACAAGTTTGTTGCAAAATCAACGCTTGAAAATAGTCCCATAAAGTGGTATATTAGCAAAGAAATGGACGGAGTGGTCCAACACAAATTTTCCTGAATTGTAGCAATGTGATATGCAAGGCTCAAGATAAGCGGGGGCTGGGCGATTTTTACCCCTCGGTCCACCGGCCATAGCACCTGGTAATGCTGAAAAATACACAACCGAGGGCTGATATTTTGTCCAAACCAGCTCCCGTTGATGATCGGTAAGCTTGCCTAAGACATCAAATTTCGATTTGACAATACGATTTAATAAAAAGTTAGCTCCCGGTAGACTGAAAGTAGCTTCTGGTTCTCAATAAATCCCCTGATCCAGGCGCTACTTATGAAAAAAGTAGCTCCCGGTGAAACAACTGTTATCTTGAGCCTTGGTGATATGCATGTTTTTTGTGCGTGTTTTTTAAAAGAAAG